>ML795632.1:128834-143016 GCA_009831015.1 Picea engelmannii
AATCTTACTAATCCTTCATATGCCAACTATAAATGTTTGGCGATATTTTTGTAAAAATATTCAAATTTCTAAGGATTTTATATAGTTTTTGTAAAATTTTGGCGATTTTTAAGGTAAAATAATTTTATCCTATAGAATTTGGGTGAATCATTTTTAAAATAGAGAATCTTGTTTTTGGAAAAACCATGGAAAATTATCCCATGAGCGAAATTTAGCCCCTAAAATCATCCATGATCCGGGCTCTGGGAGTTTCAACTCTCAAGCCCTGTTGCTGCTAACTGGATATCTTCTAGAATGGAAGATCTGATGACATCTGTCCTCTTCAATCGATGGTTCTGCCTTCTTTCCTTTATCCACACATGATCTTTAGTCTCAATGATCAGATGACATGTGTCCCTCCAAACCAACAGATGAGATCGATTTCGTGATACGACCTCCGGGAGTTTCAATTCTCAAGTTCTCGTTTGCTCCCGGAGCATTTCACCTGGAGTCCACGATCTAACGGCGCGTGTCCCTCTCAGATCAACGGTCGAGATCTCCTTCGTGTCTCCAGACTTCAGAGATTTCAATTCTCAAACTCTCGTTCATCCTTCCTTTCCTTTTTCCTAGAGTTGACAATCAACTGACGCGTGTCCTCTTTAATCCAACGACTATCCTCCACTTTGGGACTTCGACCTTCTAGACTTCAGGTCTTTGGGCGAGTACTGGTGGTAAAAATAATGAAGCAAAACTCCCGGAGTGACGTAACTCTTGCGTTAGTCGATGACATGTCATGAGCTGAGCAACTGCCACGTGTCACTCAGATTTATGGTTTCCACGTCCCTGAAATGATGAATCAACTTGACACTTGTCATTGTGTGATTGCGCCACGTCTCCTTGCTGACGTAGTCTGCTGAAGTGGTCTACCATATGTCCTTCTCGAATCAACGGTCCTCGTTCTCCCTTTGATCGATAGCTGTGATCAAACCGTGATTTCCTGCTGTGAGTTTCCTCAAAACTCCCAACTCATGAAACTCCGAAATGATTCATATCAGATCAACAGTCGAGATCTCTCGGTGATCCGATGGCCCAGATCATTTCGCGACTTCGCATATCGCGAGTTTCTACAACTATCAACTTTGACTTTCCTGATTTGCGAGTCAATGAAATGTTGATCTCCCGCCACATGTCCTCTGGAACGACTCAGATCTCATCGCGATTTCGCATTTCACGGAGTTGGAGGTTGGCTCACCTCTATTCTCTCGATTCCTGAATTCCCGATATCCATGGGTTCCAAATCAATGACTCACGCTCCCCACGATCTAATGGCTCAGATTTTATCGCGATTTCGCATTTCGTGACTATGGAGGTTGGCTCACCTCTATTCTCCCAATTCTCGAATTCACGATATCCATGGGTGCCAAATCAATAGTTCGATCTTCCCTGAGACTGACGACTCCTATCTCTTGAGTGTTGGATAGCTTCTTGGCCTTATCCTCCTCATAGTTTTACTGAATCTAGCGGCGCACGACTATCTTCATTTCTCCCTCCAAGGATTTTTGTGGTCCATCTAAGTTCCTGAGAATGCTATCTCTCCTGAGCTTTTGCAACTAGTTAACCTCGGCCCTGGCGCACACTTGCGCTCTTCGTGCGACTTTGTGCTATTCCTCCTGAGCTTTGTAAACAACAATTTCTCATGATCTTCGTCATTCCTGATGCTATCATTGTCGCTTTCCTATTTGTCGTCATTGCACATTTTGATCTTGCCATCAATGACAAGCGCACTTAGCTTGTATACATGCGAACACTGTGTGTCCAAACGTCGCTCTTAGTTGATGGACTGTTTTTGTGGTGGTAAGTTAACAATTACTACAATCTTTGCAGGATCTACTAATAAACCTTGTTTGAATACTATATGGCCCAATAGTATCCCAAACAATGTTTCGAATATGCATTTCTTTATGTTCAGTGATATCTGGCATTGCCTACATCTTTCTAACATTAGTCGTAAGAATTCTACATGTTCTTTCAACATACTATAGATCGTCCAATCATCCAAATACACCTCGAGAAACTGGTGGATGAATTCCTTGAACACAACGATGACTACTCTGGAAAATATTGCTAGTGCATTCTTCAGTCCAAACAACATGATTGTGTACTGGTAGGATCCCCATTCCATAGCGAATGTGGTCTTGTATCTGTCTTCCCGTGATATCTTAATATGATGGTAGCTTGAGAATCCATCAGTGAATGAGTAAGCTTCATGTCCACCTACGTTCTCTAACACTTCATATGTGAAAGGTGTAGGGAATGGGTCATGTAGGCATGCATCATTCAAATTCCTCATATCCTTATCCCTCCTTTTTTTTTGTCCTGCACTACCATCGGGCTTATCCATTCTGATTCTTCGATCGGTTTTATGATTCCGGCTTCGAGCATCCTGTCGATCTCAGCTTTGACTTTCTGCTTATATACCGAGTCCAGTCTATATGGTCGTTGTCTGATCGGTCTTGCTTTAGGTCTGAGTGGTATCTTCATTTCTCCTAGCTCTTAGGCTATACCCTTCATATCTGTAAATGTTGTGGGAAATAGGTCATTGTACTTGCGCAATAACTCTGTTATGCTTTCCACTGTTTGCTCATCCCAGTAGTCTCCAATGCTGGCCATTTTGGGGCTCTCAACTGTCCTAGTGTTAAATTTCTTTACCTTAATCGACGCGACAATAACTTCTGATTCTATAGGTGGTCCCTCCACTTCTCTTTCTCCTTATGCTTCTTCAATCGAAATATCACGCAGATCGTCTTCATCTGGTGCTTCCTCTTGCACATGGTAACATGCCAACAATTCCTTAGCTATCTGTTTATTCCGGGTTTGTTCTTTTGTTATGAGTTCGACTTCTGGTCCCTTGATGAATATCACTCCTATTATCTGTTTAAGAGTTGCATCTGTGTTGGGGTTTTCAAGTTCGAATACAAAATTGACTATAAAATTCTGTTGCAATGTCGTCCAGGTTGTAGTTCCTTTGTGCAATTTCTGGTCTGTATACCAGTTCACTGGTATGCCCTCTAGAGTGTGTATGAAATGATGAGGTCATTCCTTTGGGGGTGTAAATTTCCACATCATTATACACTTCTCCAAGTGTTCCGTTGGTTCCCCTTGTCCATCATACTTCTGCTGCTGCTTGTTGTCTTTTTGTTCCACTCCAAACCTGATGCACAGTAACTGCTTACATTGGTACTAATATGTGATTGTCTCTTTGTGTGCGCCCCACAATCTTGCATGTGTGGCCTTGAGTGCTATATTAAGTGCTAACAATCTTCGATTCTCTAAAACTTCATCTTCATATTGTGCCAAGAATGTTTCCAAATCGTTTATTCCGTGGAAACTGGGTGGTTCGCTTATCTTTGTGCTTACCCATCTTGTTGCACGGTCTATTCGTGCACATATTCTCGTGGATTCTTCATGTAGCCTTTGTTGCTAGTTCTCTAAACCAATATCTGATTCTGTTGCACATGAAGTAATGCTCTTCCAACTGAGTATCCCATCCGCAGTTGGGTTTACATAATCCTCATCGCGCACAGTTGTTATGTAAAATTGGTTGATTTCCTCTAAGTCTAAGCATGTAGGTTCTACAAACCTCTCCCCTTATGATGGGTCTAATGGCGCGATGCCCCTGTATTCTCCTGACTCAAATGTCATTTTCCTGGTCTTCAAGTTGATCATGGCCTGGTTGCCAAATACCCAATCCAGACCAAGCAATGCTGGGTAAGGTGTTGTACTGTCCACTATTTCAATGATTTCAAAATCTTCTTTTGTGTGCACTCCATCCATGTCTACTATCACTCCTTTTAGTCTACCAATTGGTAGGACTCTATGTTGGTTTGATAATTTCAGTTGAATAGGTGAATATCCTAATGTGGGTTGTCCCATGCATTGCCATGTCTTCTTTGGTAATACATTAACTTCAAATCCTAGATCTAGTATGATATCTCCCATGTTGAAATCTTCGATATTGGCATTCAGTCTGAACTCCCTACTCGTTCTTCTCCTTGTATGTAGGTGATTGACTATTTTTTGTTCTAGTTTGCCTTCCGTCTCTATCCTACATTTTTCTAATATGTTTTGCAATATTTTCACAGATGATGGATCGTTCAACACTTTTACACATGATTGCAAAAATCCTTTGATTGTAATTACTTGTCCCATGGATTTCATTTCATTGGTATGATCTAATACTAGAGGCATCTCGTACTCCGGTGCTTCGTTTCTTTGCTGCGCGGTTGAAGTCGACGCCATGTCTTCCTTCTGGAATTCTAGTCTGGATTCCTTGAATATTGCTTTCTCGTTCTATGCATCGAACTGTTTCCTTGGTTCGGTGTTCTTCTTGACCCATTGATTTTGTGCTAGCTCTTGTCGGACTGCGTCATTTCCTGTTTTATCTCCTCCGCGAGTAACTATATTGATGTTCCATCCTTCATCCCTTGCTTCGGCTAAAATCCACTAAACATTCCTATTGTTCTGGTTCTTCTTTTCTTGGATCTTTACTAATAGTGTTGGACATTCTTCTGTGTCGTGATCTGATGCGCGATAATACATACAAGTTGCCGGTGGAAGTGAACATTCTCTTGCATAATGTCCTGGTTGTTGACAATTGTGACATACTACTGGTCCTCTACCTCGTCCAAAACCTCCTCTCGCTCATCCTCCACCTCTGTAACCATCTAGATCTCCTCTCAGTGTGTTATACTGAGGCACCTAATTATACTACCTGGTATTGTACTGAGGCTGTGTTGTGTTGTACTACGACTACGCGTTATTATATGGTTGCTGCGCAATATTATACTGTTGCTGCGCAGTGTTGTATGGATCTGGAACTTGATTGAACTATGGTGCGGCTTGCCCAATCATCATTTCTTCCTGCACTTTGTATGCATTGGATGTACTCTCGCTCATCAGCTCCATGGTTCTACAATATTTTTCATCATGGCCCACTGACTTGCAAAAGTTGCACTATGAACTCTTTGGGATTGTCTCGTATTTTTGCATCACCGTGCAGTGATAAGGATCGTGACCTGGTTTCTTGTAGATTTTGCACCATAATCCTCATGTTGGTATTGGATTTGGCATTCCTACTTCCATATACTGCACGAATGTCAGACATTCATTCTTGTGGTGTCCTTCCGTCCTGCATGTAGTGCACCAAACGACTTCTCGTTTGTCCTTACTCTTATTCTGGTTTAGCCGGAACGTTAAGTTCTTCAATTCCTCCTTCAGTTCTTCGATAACTGGATCTGTCTGCTGATACTGGTTTTATTCCAGTTGCAGGGCTGCCTGTAGAGCCTCTGCCTGTGTTTGAAACTTTTTTTGTCGCAGTGGGTATTTTAAGAGTGGTAGTAGTGAATTGACGAACATGTGCCTATGTTGAATATTGGTCATGAGATACTTCAACTTTCCTTTTAAATGCTTGAATTACTGGTCAATTTCCCAAACAGATTCTTCTAGTTTCTATCGGATTTCTATCATCTCATTCATGTATTGATCCTTTGAGCTCGGCTTCTGGAACTCATTTATTAGTAACTTCTTAATGTTTGTCAGTGTCCTTGTCGTCCCAGGTGCATTGTTTGTGTCTAGACTCATGTAGTAGTCTAGTGCGCGGTCTCTTAGCATAATAGCTAATTGTGCAAGTTTAGTATCTTCATCAGTGATCTGTTTTGCTTCCCAGATCTTTGCACAAATGAACAAGTGTTTCTCAGAGTCTTCTACTACTTCTCCTCGAAATTCTGGTAACCTAATGGTGGGATCATGTCATGCCATTCTGAATGCTGAACTACTACCTCCGCCCGGTGTAGATACCTGACTAGTGCTGCATGAACTGACTCCTCTAGTTGTTGTTCCTTGTGTAGATGTACTTCCTACTATCTGACTGCTTCTGAACTTCGATTGTCTAGACGGTGGTGTTCTCTTTGGTGTATTAGTCTCACATGGGTTTATGGGTTCCAAACTGACATTAATATGGATAGGATTGTTGCCTTCTCCTCCCATTCTTGGACCTCTCATCTTCCTCTCATATATTGCGCGCAGGATTTCCTCAATCTGCTCCATAGCCTGGAGATCCTCTACCTCTTCCTTGTCACTCGCCAAGACTTCCCTCATGGCTACGACTCTCTTCTTGGTATTCACCTTGTATTGGTAGGGTACTCTGATACACGTCTTTCCAGCTGTCGCCATGATCTATTTGATCTAGTCGTCATCCATCATGATTGGGTCCAAGGGTTCCTCCTCCTTCCCCTTATCCTTTCCTCCTTCCATTTCTCCTCTTTTTGTCAGTGCTTCCCCCCTTCCCTCATGCACGCAGGCAAGTTTAGCTGTCTGACTCCATTGTTAGTACACCTTTGTTGTATAGCAGTATCTTAATAAAAGTATACAACGATCTAATGTACCTTCCTCAAGGTCCACGTAGAAACTCTTTCTCTGTTGCGCTGTACGAATTCGCTGTGTCTACTACAAACTCTGTTATAAAACCTTCCACAATACTGTCAAGCCAAAAATCTACTGCGCGGGTGAATTTGTTGTTCACCTGCTGTAACCGCTCGATCTGTACTGGAGTCCACTTTAATTGTTGGATCCAGTTCGTTGCGTGGTTATCCTTCAACCTTAGTATCCACTCCTGCAATAAGTGCGGGAAATCACAAAAAAAGACTTCATGCAAATTAGTAAACACATATTTCTCAAGATATTTGCGGGGTGTTATTCCAGGGTTTATGTTATATTTCTGTGCAAACTCTAGCTCTTTGGTTCTTAGCCAAGTTTTGATCTATGCTTTTGTGGGATTCCATAGTCTCAACATCCCCTTCTAATGGCTCATTGATTTCTTCTCTTCTTTATCCTTTTCTTACTCAACCTATCTCAGCTACTCAATCCTCTTTTGTTCCTACCAACAACAACAAAACCATTTGTTGGTTTATTTTTCTTCTATTCTATCTGAGTTTATTGACCCAGGATTCATGTCAGTTCAGGTTTCCAACAAAGCCTCTAAAACTATCAGCCTTCCTGGTGAACCAGAAGGCAACACAGTGCATGCTTTATTTCTCAAAATCATCTTTCTTTCCACTTTGGCCTGCCTCCAACACATTCACATGTAGTTTTAGAGCCTCTCCTTCAAGCGTTGTTAAATTAAACAAGTTTGTTCCTGATTGACTCATAATCATGTAAGGACCTGTCCATAATCCATCTAACTTCTTGTGCATACCATGTTTCTCTCTCCTTTTGTCCCATAATAACAATAGATCTCCTTCTTTGAAATCCTTCTCCTTTGCTTTATGATCAAAAGTGTTCTTAACCTTCTCTTTACTTCTCGCCATCTGGCTAAGAGCAACCCTCCTAGATTCATCTAATTCCACCAACTGGTCAATTTGTCCCTGGATTGATTCTTCTTCTATGGTGTATTGTTGGGTGAAGCGGAGGATGGGAATTTGGATATTCATAGGTAGTTTAGCCTCCAACCCATATACTAGTTCAAACGAGGTTTTTCCTATTGAGGTCTTTGTTGTTATACGATCTGCCCATAGGGCATACTTGATCTTGCTATCTTGGGCCTTCTTATTTTCTCCCACAACCTTCTTGATAATATTCATGAGATTATTATTGCTTGACTCTGCCAAACCATTCCCTTGGGGATAGTAGTTTGACGAATGGGATAGAGTGATGCCATATTTAAAACAAAATTCTACTAAAGCAAGGCAGCTAAAAGCCTTGGCATTGTGAGTGGTGATTTTGGCGGGTACTCCAAATCTTGTTATGATTCTTTCTTCCAAAAAGTTCATGACCACTTCTTCAGTATCCTTCTTTGTGGGAATATCTTCTACCAATCTGGTGAAGAAATCTGTGGCGGTCAAAATCCATCGATAACCATTACTCGAATTATCCTTAAATCTAAGCACCACTGTAGAAAAGGGGTTTCCACAATCACGGGTCTTAGAGGTTGTGTAGGGAGTCTTTGTTTACCTGCAAATTATTAACATGGTTGGCATGAGCAGACTTATCGGTGAGTATCAACAAACAATGTTGGCCAATAATATCCAGCTCTCAAAATCTCGTGAGAGGTAGTACGGGCAGCGAAGTTCCACGCACAATACCTAGAGTGTAACTCCTTTAGCAATTTGTTAGCCTCATATTTTTTCACACATATAAGGAGAACTACTTTCGGGTCTTTCCAACCAAGACCATCCTCAGTGAAGTAGTACTTCATAGCTTTGAGTCTTAGTGTCCTTCTTTTATAGTCCACTAGGTGGTCCGGGCACGATAAGTTCTTAAGGTAGTGTATTATGTTGGAATACCATTCATCGTGTTCTAACTCACTCACTGTCATATTCACTTGCTTGTTTTCTTCCATTTGTATGGCTTCTTCCTTACTTTTGGTCAACATCCTAGCTAACTCTTGTCCCTTTATGATCTTAGTGGGTTTTATTTCTAAGTCATATTCTTGGATCTTGGAAACTTACTTACCCCTAGTACCCATACAATCTTGTTGTGATAAAACATCTTTTACCATTGGGTAAGGGACATAAGCCTTGATCTTATTATAGCCAACGTAGCTTCTAAAATGCTTGAGGTATTTCACCAGGGCATATGCTTGCTTTTCAGTAATCGAATAATTCAATTCTGAATCCCTAAGAGCTTTTCTCATGAATGCAATAGGGTGTTCATGATGACCAACAACCTTTTGCAACAATACACCTCCATTGGTATCTTGAGAAGCAAAGGAGAATATCATGAAATCATGTGAGTAATCATTGCTAACCAAAACTGGGGCTTGGGAAATGGCGTTCTTAATATATTCAAAACATTGGGGACCTTTGTCATCCCATCTGAACGCCATGTCTTTCTTCAACAAGGCACTCATGGGTTTTATTCTCTCAACAAAATTTGGAACAAATCTTCGAATGAAATTTATCTTCCCAAAGAATGATTGAAGGGCCTTTTTATTAGCAGGGGGACGTACACTCTTGATAAACTGGATTGTCTCTGGGTCAACAAAAATTCCCCCTTCTAAAACTATGTGTCGCAATAACTTCCCCTTATCTATCCCAAAAATAGGTTGTTTAGGGTTCAGGGAAATACCATATTTCCTACACCTTTGAAACACAATTCCGAGGTGTGAGATATGATCTTTCCTTTCCTTTTATACGACTGTGAGATCATATTGGTAAATTTGTATAATCTTCTGGATCAGATCCGTAAAGGAAAATTCCATTTCTCTTTGGAAAGTTGAACCTGCATTCATGAGGCCAAACACCATTCTTATGTACATGAATGTTCCCCATGGTGTAGTAAATGTTGTTTTGATTTGATCCTCCCTTTTGAGTAACACTTGATTATACCCAAAAAATCCATCTAGCATAGAAAACATGTCTGCCCCGGTGACCCTTCGGAGTAAATGTTCTATATTTGGGAGGGGTCATTGTCCTTTAATGATAGCTAGTTAAGGTTCCATAAATCAATGCATAGGCGAATGCCACCACTCTTCTTTCAAACAACTACCAGATTAGACATCCATGATGAATACTTGATAGGGACTATGATACAAGCATATACCATTTTTTGGAGTTCCTTTTGTATCTGGTTTGCCAACTTAGGATTGATATGCCTTAGTTTTTGTCGAAAAGGTTTAGCTTCTTCTGTTAAGGGTATAGCGTGTTGGATGGCATCACTCTTATAAGACTTTAAGTCATCATAATTCCATGCAAAGGAATCCTTAAACTCCCTAATGAGGTCAAGTATTTAAATTCTTTCCTCTTCAGTGGTGCCTTCCCCTATCTTTACCATTCTTGGGTCTATCTCGGTGCCAATATTGAATTCCAAGACCTTATCTGTTTGTTGTTTGGGGTTTTTTCCTTTGTAAACATCATGTCTATCAAAGAGTTGTTCTAAAGGAATGCACCCTTTTGGTAGAGTATTATTTTTCAAATTTACCACCTCCAAGTCCATGGACTCATCCAGGAAATTTACTTGTGAATTAGTGAACTCTCTACTATTTTCCATGAATCTAAGGATTTGACTGTCATATTTCAAAAACTTGCCAATGTTCTAAGTTATCGGGGATTGATGGTCTAAATGGAACCTCCATTTTACTCAAATTTTGGAGGGGGCCTTCACAAGGTTGCAAGGTGGATGCTGAGACAACTAGGGTATCTGCTACATAATTTTCCTCTCCGGGGACTGCTTCAATTGACACCACTACAAAATATTTTGTGACAGACCTTGCAAAGTCTCAGTATCTTTTGAGTCTCTCATTCTTTGTGGAAAAGTTTAGTAAAACTTGTGAGACTATCAACTCTGAATCACCAATGACCCTCAAGTGCCTCATACCCCCTCGGGATAGGGCATGATGGCCTTAGATTCCTTGTGAAGGGTGAAAAATCCTCCCTTAGGATAGGGCATGAAGGCCTTAGATCCTTGGTCTTGGGAGATTCCGCCTAGTTTTTCTACCAAGTCTTTGTAGAGCAAGATTCCCTAACTACTTAATGCATTTATTACTATTACTTCGATCTTGAAATATACATCAAGGCAAGTATGGAAGGAAAGCACTAAGTCTTTGATAAGACAACATGTAAAACCATCTCATGTATCATTATATCGTTGTGATATACTAAGTCCTAGTTGGTGCATGACCCTTTGAGTCATAATGTTTCTACAAGCATCTGGGTCAAAGAACGCAATTATGGAGAAGGAAATCATTGATCTAGAGGGTAACATAAAAAGGTGTGGGTTCACTGTATCTTGTCCCAATACTTCCAACATGAAAAATGACCGAAGAGTCTTCTTCAAAATCATTTTCCTCTATGATTTGTGAAGGTAAACATTCAATGTCTTCTTTATCACCTTCCCAATCTTCAAAGATATTTTTTAGGGGCACCTAGATCCTCATGGGGCTCATGTTGTTTTGGAAAGATCCAGGCATGTTTTAAAACCGATTCTTCCAAGTACTAGTTCCCTTAGGGAGAGTATCCAACTTAATCTCATCATTTACCTCCAATATATCTGGGAGATCATGTTCTTATTCCTCCATGTTTTCCTAATCGAACCATAAGATATCATCTTGGTCATGAAGAAGATTGACCTGGGAATGGGATTGTTCCATTTGAGATTTTCTTCAATCTGACAAGCACCATCTTGTGCTTCCTTGAGGTTTGTAGGGAATCGGTTCCTAAGGATGGATTGGAAGTTTCCTTTGAAATAATTGAAGTATTGTCCGAGAATAGCGCTCTCTCATAGAAATTTGGACTCAATTCGACCAAGTAAGGTATTAAACATGTCATTAAATTCCCTAAGAGCTTCATTGTTTTGTTTGTAAATTTTCAGATATTGGGAATAAAGGGAGGCCATATCTTCCGTCACACCCCATATTTGCAGAAAAACTTGTTCTAAATCTTCACAAGTTGTGAGGCTTTTGCTCGGGAGTTTAGTGCTCCATTTTCTAGCATTTCCAATGAGTGAGGCAAAGAAAAGTCTCATGAATGTCTCAGGATGTTCTTTCCCAGACTGATGGAATTCATAACTCTGATAAAATTTGGTCCAATGTGTGTTACCAGAAGCCCCGACCTCACCTAAAAACTTGGGTATCCATGAATTGACATCTTTAGGGAGATCTTGTAATCCTCCTTGGATATTAGCCAAGTCTAAAGGGTCGAAGAGTTCTTCAAGAGGCCACTTAGAATGAGCCACAGGGACAATATGAACTATATGATAATAAGGTGTGTACTGATGTCCGCTATGGGTCGTCATTAGTGGAGTCACCAAACAATCTCTTTGAGATTATCAAAGGGATGAGGGGATCACCCTCAGTGGAGTCGCCATGTAAGCTTTGTGGAATGAAGGCTTTGGATAAAGGCTTATCGAAAACGTGTCATTCGAGGAAGATTGACTAGTGCCTTTAAGGGGCTATGGAGTCAAAATTTCAGCGACATTCATTTGGATTAAGCATAAGATGTTTATGTTATCCAAGTAAAAATGAATCTTAGAAGAGTAGTAACTTAAGTCTTCTAAGATTCAATATTTGAGGAGGTGAGATACTAGAGAATACACTTCTAGGCCCTAGCGGTTTTCCTCCTTCTTAGACAATTGCAAAAGATATTTAGATGCAACAACAATAAATCAAGACCTCTAAAGTGCTAGCACTTTAGGACTTTAGAGGCTTGACAATATAAACCAATTAAGCAAAGCCTAGCAAATACAAAGTGAAGAAGTAGTAACTTAAGTTCTTCACTTCTAGAGTTTATCAAGCATTCAATTTCATAATCTTTATCACAAGCAAGAAAATGTACCATAACCATTTAAAAGTAATGACAAAAAAGTAGATTTACTTACTTCACCAAGAATAATCATGCATGAAAACACTAGATTACCAAATGACTTCACCAAAATTTGATCCAAGTTGCAAGTAGAAGACTCCAAGAGAAGTGCGTCTCACAATTTCAGCTAATAAACCCTAAGTAGGGCACCAATTTTAGTCCTCTTCCTCTTGTGCGAGGAGTTGTTATGATAAAATGAGAGTACTTTATCTCTATTTATATAAAATTTTGACCCTTCATTAATTTTAGGTCAAAATAAAGGTCGTCCTGGCCAATTTACAAATAAATTCAAATTTGACATAAATAAAATTAATTAGCATCTAAAGACACCTCCAAGGGTGATGTCATGCCATTCTAGGGTGATGTTGAGGCCCTAAGGTGGAACATTGAGTCTAAAAGGTAGGGTGCTTAGCCTCCAAAGGCCCTAGATGAATCCCACACATGCCACTAGGCTTATAAATGCCTCCCAAATGAAAACCCTAGCTCTAGATGACGTCCAAGGTCATGATGGTGATATCCTGGGCCTTTAAGGGCCAACGTCCATAAGGAAGAGCAAGATCCCCCTGAGTCTAGGTCTGCCAGGGTGCCTCCAAAGGCAATGTCCTTCTTTTTCCTGGTGCAAATCTTCAGTTTCTTCTTACCCCTGGCTGGGTTTGGAGCATCCATCTGTGGGCTTTAATCCCTCATGAATGTCCGAGCTAATCATTCCCTCAGGTGTACCTGTCTACTGGGCAAGGTCCAACAACAAAAACAAGTACGCTCTCCAGGGGTTCATAACTCACATGGATCATAGCATGTAAATCACATCCAATAATTAAATTACGCAAACATGTGCATAAAACCCCCCTTAACCCAGATAAATACTTAAAGACGTTATGAAATTTGAACATTTGGGTTTGGAGAAGGTCTTAGGGTGTCCTATTGGGATAACCTCCCTTAAGTTTGGGGTGTTTCCCAGGTGGGAGCCAATCCAAGTCTTGTAAGTGTATGAGATGGCATGGGGTGCAGTAATAACAGGGAAATGTAAATCTTACCTGTGGGTGCCTTTGTAGAGAGTGAGCTGCACCTTGTCATAAATGCAATTGTTTGGTAGCCCATTCATTGCCTTTTATTCTTAGCTTTAATTCTTTTGATCTTTTTCTTTTGTGCTTCAAGGGAAAATTTGAGGCCATTGTTCTGGCTTGATGACTAGAGGTGACAGTGTTATCCACAAACATTTCACAGAGATGAGAAGGCTGGCTCGTGATGAGACCCCCTTTCTCTTGGCTATGCCACCAAGAGCCACTACCCTGGTTTGTTGACCAGATAGTTTGTAGTGTCATACCGCTACATGCCCATGGTCATAATAGGTCGTCTCGTGATGAGACCTCCTATCCACCAACTAGTACCTTGAGTGTTTATGTATCTTATGGGCCCCCCTTTCTTACTGAGAAAATTTTTACTGCTTTCTCAGGAATTCCCGGGCGAAGCATCTCAAAGGTTTCAACATTGGTTTTTAACTCTTGCCAACTAATTTTACCCTTTGGGCCTTTAGCCCCTTCTTCCCACAAGGCAAGGTACAACCCTTCCTAGCGTGGCCAATCCAATGCCCAATCAAAGGTAGGGGGAGATGAGAGGAATAAAGATGGAAAGTGATAATTATGGAGGAATGGATGATGAAATTTCATAGACCCACCCAGTAACAACCCATCCTAAAGGGATATCAATTTACTGGGGCACCATGTCACCCTTCCAGGTATGAACAAGGAAAAGAGCATAATTTCCAAGCAAACGTCATGGAATGAAGAAGAATTCAATGCAACATATTCAAGTGCTTCAAAAAATCAGAGTGACACATACCATGATACCCA
>ML795632.1:155948-179968 GCA_009831015.1 Picea engelmannii
ATTGTATCATCACTTATGAAAGCAGAAGCAGAGGCATGAGAGTTGCATTTGGCACATACAGGCTCGAAGGGGGTCGAGTATGCATTCGCTGCAACCAAAACACCCTCAACCTGGGCACGTGAGCATAGTAGTTAATATATTGAACAATATAATATACAACTACACTATTGGCCCTTGACCAAGTTTTGAGGGTTCTTGGTCATGTTTGACCTATTTTGGGACTTCGATAGCCTGTCGAAGATAGAGTGCAAGATGAAGCAGAGATCATGGGATCTCGACCCCTTTTTGGGATTTGAGAATATGTAACGGGTATGGGATGTCAGACCATGGGTTTACCCATGTTTAGGCCTATTTTGTAATGTATAAATATATGTCTAAGCGATGTAAGTAGAGATGTTGATAAGCTAAGTGCTAAGTGCAAGAGTGGCTTGTAAGTGCTTCGTGCATACTGTGAGAGACTTGCAGAGCTAAGTGCAAGTGATTGTGACAGACTGTGGAAGGCTTTGTGCTGTAGCGCAAGGAAGAAGGATCCAACGAGCTGTGCAGATCTTATGTCCTATGCGGAGTAAGGGTTTTGAGGCTCTATGCATGTAACCCATTGAAGAAGCTAATAAATAAGAAGAGTTGGTGGACCTAACCCCAGGGTGGGGGTGAACCATGTAAATACTATGTTATTTTGCTCTGTGCGATGTTCTGATGGTTTTATGTCTTTCTTTATCTACTAAGTTATTGATATAGATAGATAGATGGATCAGTTTATGCTTTGTACTTATGATGAATCTGGATGTTAGATCTGACCTTTGTGAATGTGCTTAGTGCTTGAATCCGCTAGAACTAATCCATTTACTTATGCTAAGTGCTTAGATACATTAGATTTGGGTGAATGCCGCGATGCTCTGTTTCTCTGCGAAGTAGATATTGGTTAAGTATTGATTAATGTTAACTGCTAAGTGCTCTAATAAATACTAGAATCACAGATCTGTGTCCCAACTAAGGTTGCAGACACCTGAGTCCTGCAACTAGTCCTGCCTCTACCTCGAGTGAGACTTCATCTGCTTCGCAGGTGTTGTCGAAAGGGCCGATAGTTAAGGTTTTGTTGGTGTGTTGTTGTAGCATTGAACCCTGGGTTTGCCCCTGTGCCAACAAATGGTTTCGTTGTCGGGACCTGAAACTGTGATTATTGGGAACTGAGAAAGAAGAAGCTTTGTGTAAAGATTCGTCCTGAAATTGTGAAAGCTCTGTGCATATACCTATTGCTCTAGTGCGCGGTACTCTACTTAGTTTTACAAGCTCAGTGCTAAAGAAAAGAAGTTCGATCTGAAGAAAAGAGAGAAGATCTGAAAGCTTCGTGCTCCGAGAAAGGTAAAAGTGAGAAATTTTGATTAAAAGAGGTAAGATCTGAAAACTCTGTGCTCTGATAAAGGTAAGAGTAGTGAAAAGTTCTAGATCTGAAAAGATTTGTGCTCTATAGAAGTAAGATAAGTGGAAATTTTTGTTTCAATAGTATGAATCTAGGGATGTTTGATAGAGTCTGTCCTGATTTGAACACTAGGGTACTGGTAAATGAAAGAAAGTTTGATATGAGTAGATTTGATAAGAATAGTGAATGATATGTTATACCTATGCATAGAAAGAATGTTTGGACTAACGAGTGGATGCAGGATCCTAGAAAGAATTGTTTTCAGGTTAGCTACCAAGATCCTAGCGCGCAATACAGGAAAGGCTGGGGATCATTTAAAATAAAGAGAGGATTAACACTCTGTTACAGTTGCAGAAAACCGAGACATCTTGCTAGGGAATGCCTTGGAAGAAGACCTAATTGCCTTTGTTGTAAAGCTATGGACCATCAAGTATTGGATTTCCCTAGAATGATTGCTAAGATTGAAGAAATGAACATGAGACAAGAGAACCCTAAGGCAGATCTAGAAACTAAGATTATGACAGAACCCCAGAAAGAATCAGAAAAAGTATTGCTACAGATAAAAGAAACCCTGAATGACCACTGACATGTCAGATTACTAGAGATCTTCAAAGAAAAATAATGCCTTGAAGCAAGAATAGGAGAATTCGACATTGACTGTATTCTAGATGAGGAAACACATGTGAATATTATGACAGAAAGAACTTGGGAACTTTTGGGAAAGCCTGGTATGATCCCTTCACTGGGGGGAATAGGACTATTCAGAGGAAAATTGATAACCCTATGTGGAAGACTTACCAAGCTACCTATGAATGTCAATAGAGCTTCGACAGAAGAATATTTTGAGATTATTAAATTTATGGAGGACAACGCCCTATTTACCATGTTGATCAGAAAACCTTGGATTGAAAGAGAGCAGGATAGAAGGAAATAAGAAGAAGAAGTTTTAGAACAACAGAAGCAAGAGTTAAAATAATTCATGACTAGAAGTATCACACACTTGATTGAAGAACAAAAACGCAGATCAAAGCTATTTAACACCAGAGACCCAAACATCGAAGTTGAAAGAACACTAGAAAACCTAAAGAAGATCGAAGTACCTATTCCAGATAAAGAAAAAGTATCACCTTCGAATCTTAGGAAAGAATCTCAACAACGTGAAGAAACTGTGTCAAAAGAAGATAACGATCAGAATGGAAAAAGGAATACCGAGACGAAGCTCACTGGGAAGAAGGCTAGGAAGCTAAGCAAGAAGAGAGATAATATCGAAAAGTTGCAGAAAGATCCAGAAGGACCCTCACAGAAGGAAACTTTGCAAAAGTGGAGCTTCTCTGAGATATCAGAACAACAACACATGGCACTTCGCCATGGCAAAGCAATATAGCCATTGGGGACATTATAATCGTTAGACCGACGCTTCGAATGAATAGAAATACATTTATGGACAGACAACTCGCCATCCGACCGTTGAGACCGCGCCATAATGGACATAACAGAGTTAATGAAGGCTTCTTCCCGTTGCAAGCGTCCTGTTGTCGAGTTACCTATTTATCCCGTCGCGCCATGCACCGAGAACACTTTTGCTAAACATGGATTTGAGCTCCCAGACTTGTTGATTTTATACAATGATTATTTTTCTATTGTATTCTATCTCATTGCAGTGTCTAAGTTACCCTCTGAACCCAAGATTTCTAACCCCGAGTGTGTATGTCAGATGAGTTGAGCACTGCATAGAGAGTTGTTGAAGAAGTTTCGATCGACCTGATGAATTAAAGAGTCATGTCGATGTCTACAGGTGTACAAGCATCATCGACGAGAGGACTGCAAGCCTCTCCGTCGACTGCTCGCGGAGTCGGATCATCCCGACCATCCGATGAAAAGCGAACCAAGCACAGGGATGACTTAGCGAATGCCAAATTGATCTTGACTATATTACCCGCCTACGTACCACCTCTGAGCGGCGCAGTAAATTGAGACAATGTGCCTAGAGATTTTGAGTATGCCTTGGTCACTACATACCTCCCGAAGGGGAT
This sequence comes from Picea engelmannii, assembly GCA_009831015.1. Lineage (NCBI taxonomy): Eukaryota > Viridiplantae > Streptophyta > Pinopsida > Pinales > Pinaceae > Picea > Picea engelmannii. The sequence goes on from ML795632.1 coordinate 159,402, forward strand.
CCGCACAGTTCGAGCAGACCAAGATAAGATTGCAGCGTTGAAGTTTAGCGACTTCAACCTCAAAGATCGCAAAGTCTATAACATGCTCGCCCCACATAAGTACCTGACTAGAACTAAAGGAAAGAACTTGAAGATCGTCCCTCAACAATGGACTATGGACCTCATGCAGTCCACCCTGCTGAATGTCATGAAGATTCCCCACTTCGGAAGACACCAGGAAGTGAATGCATGTGTCAAGCTGCTGCTTTCTTGTTACCATGGTGGCTATTTGTGGCTAAACCACCATATAATAGTTGATCCAACACTGATCAATTGGATCACAGGGTTGAGTATGCAGGGACTTGATCCACATGATTTTTATCTAGGAAAATCCATGGATCACGCTCTAGCTCAAAAGATCAAGGACTCTTACGACGACGTCGAGAAAGGAACGTGAGGCTACGAGGTAGCTTCTATCCGGAGTGGCGCAGTGCACCTCGCCTGTTAGATGATTGAAAGGAAGTTAGTAAGAAATAATCGACCTACCCAAGTCACCGGTTTTGTAGTTGACCTCGCAGGGAAGTGCGTGGAAGGCCTCTAGATGAACTGGGCGAAGTACCTGGTGAACCAGTTGGAACTTGACTGCAGAGAAGTGCAAGATCAAGGTTATGAGTTCCATTTTAGTTGGATTTTGATCCTTATCGCCTTCGTCGCTTGGGAAATGCCGGAAGGTGCGACCTTCCCAGACATCAAGCCTTTTGAACCGTTGGCCGCGAAGTTCAGTACACCGTGGTACTCAAATGACATGAATAAATAGTGGCAGTCAAATGATGTTTTTCATAACTATTACAACCAGCTGAAGAGAGCCATATAGTCCGAACCTCGCATGACTCCGAATGCTCTACACCAGTTCCGGCCTTTGATGAATTTCAATGCAGATCGACATTTCATTTATATTACAACGCGCGTCGATGAACACAAGCAACAAATTTAGTCCTACTACAAGATGATGGAGGAAGACTTGGAGGAGATCACTAAGGACTGGTCAGTGGACCTCCTTATTCTAGCAGACCCTGCAGAGATATCCAACATAGACAACCGAGAAACAATGCATGATACACCCGGACCTAGCAAGATAAAGAAGACCAGAGAAGTCTAATAAATAGACAACACATCCATGAAGACTGCTTCCATATCACCAGAGCAAGGAGGTGATGGAAAAGAGTTAGATGACAAAGAATTCGAACAGAAGAAAGGAGAAGAGGTTGATCCCCTAAAGAAGAGGAAGGGTTCACCCCTGAAACCTCCTTCTTGGAAGAAATCAAAAGCCTCCATGACCAAGATGCAGACTCTCCTCACCTCTGATGACTTCGACTTCCTCATAGCAGCCTTGAATGATGCTTCGCTAGAAATAACAAAAAAACAAGAGGCCAAGCATGAAGCAATGTATGATAGAATTGAGACTAAACTCCGATGGGTAGAACAAGCCCTTCAGTCCAGCCACGTAGTCTCCACTACACCGGGAGAACCAGAGTTGGGAGATGAGCCAACCCAACTCCACCGCTTAGCTAATACAGTCGAAGCTCACCTTCGACGAGCATAGGAAGAGATAGAATGACCACCTAGGATTTGATGAAAGTACAAGGAGAACTCGTAGAGCAATGAAGTGCTGCAGAACATGAAAAGCTTGATCTCCAAGCGAAGTTCGACGAAGAAAAAACACAGATACAACAAGAAAAGGAACAGTTGCTCGTGGAGCAACTTGAAGTAAAGGAAGCAGTCAACATAGCACTTATCTCTGTGATAGTCGTAGAAATCAAGATAGAAGATCGGGTTACATAGCAAGTAGAGCAGCTTGAAGAAGTGATCCAGCAACTACAACAACACATCACAGACTTAGAACTACGTGCAGTGCCTGAGACCTCATAGGATGTGAAGGACCAAAGAGAATCAACTGCCAGGAGCGCAGTTGAGAGACTAAAGACCCTTGCTATGGAATACAAGAAACTAAGTGATCGCAGTGCCCTGACATACGAGTGACTTGTTGAGAATCCAGAATTAAGAACACCATAGTCACAACTCCAAGAGGCAAAGTATCAAGATGAAACGATACAGGCACAGTTGAAGCTCCTATCAGCCATGGAAAGAATGAAGAGATCTAAAGAGCAGCAAACCGCCCAACAACAGATTCAGGCTATTTAGAGCAGATTTATGGAAGTAACTCAGAGACTCCAACCCATACAAGATAAGGCCTACCTGTTGTTTACAGAGGTAGAAGGCTAAGGAGCAGAACTAGAGTAGGTTGTTAATGCAGCTGAACAGTGCCTGGAAGGACCCGTGAATGATGCATTCATCCAAGAGTTTGCTGAACAAGAAGTCATAGCACAACAATAAGTCGAAGCAGCTCGAGCCAAGATCAAGGATTTTGAAGCATAACTGCATACATCAGAGTGACTTGGGACGAGTCACAGGTGAGTGTTGGGGGCCTGTTGGCCCTTGACAAAGTTTTGAGGGTTCTTGGTCATGTTTGACCTATTTTGAGACTTCGACAGCCTGTCGAAGACGGAGCGCAAGTCGAAGCAGAGATCGTGGGATCTCGACCCCTTTTTGGGATTTGGGAATTTGTAATGGGTATGGGATGTTGACCCATGGGTTTACCCATATTTAGGCCTATTTTGTAATGTATAAATATATGTCTAAGCGATGTAAGTAGAGAGGCCAATAAGCTAAGTGCTAACTGCAAGAGTGGCTTGTAAGTGCTTCGTGCATACTGTGAGAGACTTGCAGAGCTAAGTGCAAGTGATTGTGACAGACTGTGGAAGGCTTTGTGCTGTAGCACAAGGAAGAAGGATATAGCAAGTTGCACAGATCTTATGTCCTATGCAGAGTAAGGGTTTTGAGTCTCTATGCATGTAACCCATTGAAAAATCTAATAAATAAGAAGAGTTGGTGGACGTAGCCCCAGGGTGGGGGTGAACCAAGTAAATACTAAGTTATTCTGCTCTGTGCGATGTTCTGATGAGTTTATGTCTTTCTTTATCTGCTAAGTGCTTGATATAGATAGATAGATGGATTAATTTATGTTTTGTGCTTACGATGAATCTGGATGTTAGATCTGACCTCTGTGAGTGTGCTTAGTGCTGGAATCCGCTAGAAACAATCCATTTGATTATGCTAAGTGCTTAGATACATTAGATCTGGGTGAATGCCGCGATGCTCTATTTCTTTGTGAAGTAGATATTGGTTAAGTATTGATGAATGTTAACTACTAAGTGCTCTAATAAATACTAGAATCACAGATCTGTGTCCCAGCTAAGGTTGTAGACACTTGAGTCCTGCAACCACCCCTGCCTCTACCTCGGGTGAGACTTCATCTACTTCATAGGTGTTGCCGAAAGGGCCAGTAGTTAGAGTTTTGTTGGTGCGCTGTTGTAGTGTTGAACCCTGGGTCTGCCCCTATGCCAACATTCACAAAAAAAAAAAAACTGCAGAAAATTGTGAAGACAATTTGTATCAACAAAGTGAGGATGCAATTGTAGATGTATACGCACAACAGTTGTATATCTAGTTAGTTTCATGAGATCCTATACTATGTCTGTTCGCAATTTTGTTACAAATGTTGCTTGGGTTGTGTGAAAGATCCTTTCTTTAACATCTAGTTTCTTTGTTATATTTTTGAAGAGCATAAGTGGAAATTACCCTTTATTGAATTGTTGTTCCATTGAGGAAAACACATTTGAATAGGTGTCGAACAATTGCAGCTGCAACATGGAACAATGCAATAGTTGTGAAACATAACCGAGATACATAGACATGTGAAAGTAAAGGACAAAACTGGATATGGAGGATGGTACCATTGCCTTGTCGTTGTCTGAATCTCCATATGGAGAATGTGTTGTGAGCCAAGTTTTCTCGCGAGTGTGAAAGATGCACCAATGGTTCCGATTGGGTAAATGTCGTTGCTCTGTGCAAGCTGGCTGATAGTTGTGTCTGGTACGAAACAATATTGTGAACAAATAGCGAGAATTTTTTCCACACTACTTGTTTTGTTGAGCAATATAATCCGATCACAATCACCATGGTCATATACTGTTTTGGGAAATATATTAAAATTTGTAATGGATATCCCATTACTTGGCAATATCTTTTCTGCATGTTTCTGGACAAGTTGTATGGGAATAGTCAGTGTGACTGTCATCAGGGCCTTGTTGTCTGTCATGTCAGCACACATAATGGATCTAGTTTTGTTTGTCTTGTCCAAGTAGGTGCTATAGACGACCATTATGTCCCTGACGAACACTTGTCCAGTTCGACGGGTTTTCAAGCCCTCTATTGATAGTATTTTGGGTGTTACAAGTTTAGACCTGGTAACATTTTTTGAACAAGAAAAGTAATGTGAATGGTAGTCTGCATTATTTTTTGTTTTCTTTTTTCTTGGCATAAATTTACAAGTATATGCACAACTTGGATGAAGTATGGAGCCAGAGTTTTGCAACCAGACCTCTTAGTCTGCGAAACTTGCGCTATGTTCGGCGTCTCACTTGCGCTTGTTGGTACTTCTTGTGAACTGCAAAATATATGTTGCAAATGACATCAACATATTCACCTTGGATAGATGAATAAATAGCTGAGGATATTTGTTTGGTAAACATATGAGGAACATAATGCATGCATCTTTACCTTTGGCCTCATCAGTCTGCTGATGTTTGCGATGATTGACTGTTCATGGCCATGTCACTAGTCCAACTTTTTCTGATGCAAGCATGTGTAGATGAACATAAGAAGGACTAAATAAGCATATGCATTGTATATTGTCCATAATTGTTCCGAACGTCACATACAGGGTCAAAGGAGATGGAATACGAAATAGGGTGTCAAGGGATACTCAGGAAACATGAGGACCTGACGGTCAAATTGTATGCCTCAGATTTTTTTACTGCAAAAATGTGTAACAATAAATAGGGCGTGACGGGGGGGTACGACGAACAATCTGTATATCACAGAACCTCTGAAGCTAGAGGCACAATCTTGAACCTGCCAACCCGGGAACCCGCGATCGAAAAAGTGGCTAAGTATGGAATGAGGTACAAGCATGACTATAAATGTAAACCCGTGAGTCCGCCAACCCACACACCTAGACAATTTTAGAAAGATGACTAAGCAAAGAAACTAGAAAGCAAAAGTAGATGAGAAAAGTTAAGTATAGAAGAGGAAAAATTAGAAATGGGGAGGGCAATGTTTGGAAGCGGGAAGTCTCAACAAAGGCCTATTGTTTCCAAATCATCGTTTTCTAGTCCAATATTATATGCACCCACCCGTTTTGTATTTTGTATTTTTGATTTACTAGCACAGTTGGTATACCTTTTCGAAGATTGTACCACAACCCCCTTTGCTGTGGAATATAAGAATTCATCTTCTTGTCCAACCAATCTGTTTCTTTCAATGTAGCAACACCGAACATACAGTGGACATGAAGGTAAGTTAGTATGCATAAAGACATGTAAAAGAAAGAAATACAGTTCTATTTATTTCAATGTAGCAACAAATAGAATACAATTCACATGAGAATAAGTTACTATGTAGAAAGTTACGTAGTATCTACATACAATAAAATAGGTGCAAAGTAGTAGAACAAGTAGAACAAATACACATACAATAAATGAAATACTAAACACTGGAATATGAAATAAGAGTAGAGGCATGCACCTATGTAACTCCTCCTCTACATTCACGACAAAGAGTCCATCGTCCTCTCCAACCACTCTGTTTGTTTAAATGTAGAAATGCAAGTAAAATACAATGGACATGAAGGAAGTTAGTATGTAGGAAGACATGTAAAAAAAAAACAGAGTTCAAATTTTTTCAATGTAGCAGCACAGATAATACAAAGGCCATGAAGATAAGTTATTATGTAGGAAGGTACACAATATCTACATACAATAAATTAGGTGAACACATATACAAACAATAAATGAAATACAAAACAACGGAATATGACATAACAGTGCAAGCATGTACCTTTGTATCTCCTCTTCCACAGCTGCAGTTAAGACTCCTTCGTTTTCGCCAGCTATTCTATTTGTTTGAATGTGGGAACACACAAAATACAATGAACATGAATGGAAGCTGGTATGCAGAGGAGAACAAGTAATATGTACACATACACTAAATGCGAATCAACGAATAGAATAAAAGATAGTTAGAAACACGAACCTTTTCTTTTCTCCATCCATGGTTGTAATTATATAAAGTTTTTCCTGCCCAAAATATATTACAAGCCACAAAATATTAAGAAACTGCATGGCCATAGCTAAAGGATTTTGGTTTTCTGTAGCAAAATATCCAGATATTCTTCGAGACATGGAAATATAATTTTGTAGTATCTTTGGTGTACATCTCATATTTCAAGTACAAGACAAATTGTATCATGGTCACACCAGTTTGTGTAGAGGATAAAGAGGTTGTATTGTGATATGAGCACATTTGACCATATATGGTTAATAAGTGCGTTTTGCACATGTTTTATCTTAACAGAAAGACAACGAACATTGTAAGTGCACATGTAGTTGTCTAATCATTTCTTATGCCACTATTTTGTATCATGTCAACACTGAAGTATCCTAGAATGATAATGGTTTCGTCCAAATGTGAATGGTGTGATGCATTTGAGAACACATTGATTATGCTAGCAAAGTTGAAACTGAATATTGCAATTTGTAATCCACGAAACACCACTCTTGGTAAAACCATCTCAGTATCCTTTTCTTCTATAAGAACATTTTAAAAAGACATGTAGGTATGGTCCAGAACTAGGAAAAAGAATTGGAGCAAAATTTAAGAGCAGGACAGGCGGGCATGGAACAGGCACCAGATCTAGACTTTGCCAGACACGATAAACAATAGAACCGTAGGTCCACTCGCGGGTGCAGGACCTGAACATCGGAAAATGAAAAAAAAAAAATAGCTCCAACTGTTGGCGCAGGACCCCAACCTTACAAAGCCAATGTAAACAAAAGAAAACAACAAGAAACAAACCATCAAGCAAGCATGAACATGACCAACTGTAGCTCCAGGGCCTCAAACTCGTAAACTTGAGCCAAACAACAACATACAATAACCGACGAACCTACTAACCAAAGAAAAAGCGACAACCATTGAACCAGTAAACAACATATGTATCTCCAACGATTACCAAACTGCATCCCAAGCACAGAAGGAACCAGAAACATATGACGAGCATGCCAGTAGAAATAATCAAACATTCTTACTTGCAAACTGCAAATAGTGAACAACAAAGAACGAATAGAAAATGAAATTATGGCATCGAAACTTACTCCGAAACGATGAACGACAGAAGCGCAGGTTGAATTGTGGGTGCAACACCTGGACCCCGCAAAGAACAAAAAAAAAAAGATCCAACTGCGAATGCAAGACCCCAACCCTACAAAGTTGAAGTAAACAAAAGCAAGCAACAAGCACCCATAGGTCCAACCGCAGGCGCAGGTCCCCAACCTTGCAAAGTTGAACCAAACAACAACAAGCAACAATCGACGAACCATCGAACAAGAAGCACCGATCGAACCAGTAAACAATGTATGTATCTTCAACGATGACCAAATTGCATTCCTAGCATAGAAGAAGTATGAAACATACAATGCTTATTCAACTGGCGGTGGACAACAATATTGTCCAAATTCACTGCAACATTGTATGAAAAAATTCGAGGAAAAATGTACTCTGAGAAGACTATTTAGGTAAACATTTAAGGCTGTCAGGCTGTTTAAGGGTCTCGCGGTATGCAAACATTTAAGCTGTCAGGCCCATTTCAGGACCTCGCGCTATGTAAACATTTAAGATGTCAGGCCTATTCAAGCACCTCAAAAAAAGTGTCAATGCTCTAAACCTTCGGTATGTAAACATTTCAATACAAATACAAATGACTAATAATAATAAAAGGACATATTAATATTCGATCACTATAGTCCCTCTATGCCTTCGACAGGGACTAATAATTAAAAAACATTAAAAAACACCGTCCATGCTCAAAACTTTAAGTATGTAAACATTTCAGTAAAAATGTAATAAAAATTAAAAAAGAGTGTCTAAGCTCAAAACTTTGGATATCTACACATTTACAACATTGGGAACAACAAAGCTGGCAATAAGACTTCCAATATATTTTCCAATGGGACGATGACATATAAGTTTTTTTTTTTATATATAAAATCATGTTTTTACTTCTATAGTATGAACAATACAGATGATGCAAAAATTTATAGTCAAATGACATATTAATATGAAGTCAACAAATTATCAATCGCTATAGTCTCTCTACGCCTTCGACGTGGACTAATAAATAACACATAATATCCGTTCAAGCTATAATTCAAATTTGATTTTTTTTTTTTCATGTTATCCATTTGACCATCAAAAAAGAATCCAAACAAACACTTTATATGGGTGCTAATAAACATCCAAATAAAGTTCTCTATTTCTTGATGTAATGTCAATTAATGATTTAGATCATCCATGTGTAATGTGAAGGTTTTATTTAATTTTTTTTTTTTTTTTTTAATTTTAAATTAATATTAAAACAAAAATATAATTTATATGATTTTAATATAAATTATAATGTAATGATTAATTATTAATTTATTATAATAATGCTTATTTTAATTTCATATCAACATTGAAAATTTGAAAATTTAAAAGTTCTCTTCTTATATAAAATATTAATATTTAAAAGATACAATATGTCTTTTTGTTTTTGTATTTTTTGAAGTTGGTTTTCAATTAAGATTAGAGTCTAGACATGAATATTCCTTTCGTTCTAGCTTATTAGATTTACAAGAATGGCATGTATGTGTTACATCTCTTCTTTTACAAGAAAATAATGGCATGTATGTGTCACATCAGGCATTGCAAAAATAAATAAGGAAACTTAAATGAATAAGTGAATTGAATTATTAATGTTTATAAAGGGATAAAAGCAATTAACAAGAGTATCAAAAAGTTTTAGATATTAAAAAGAATTTAAATATTTTTTTAAAGTTCATCAAAAAAATTTTACAATTTTTTTAAAAGAAAAAAAAATATTATAAATTTAAAACAAAGTTAAAAAAAAAATAAATAAAAAAAATAAAAAAAACGAACTAAACAAAAAATAAATAATAAAAATGCAACCAGCCGTTATCATTTGTTCCACGGATCTTTAAAAATGGTTTTACGTTATTTCTTTTATTTCTCCCATTTTCTACCTGGTTATAGGAAGACCATTTTTTTATTTTATTTTCAAGCAAGCATTGAACATAAAGTGCGTCAATTGTTTTCACAAGCACAATATTGAGCTTCCACAGTATCACAGGTTGATGGTAGGATTTCTCAGAGGTGCATTCTCCTTTTTCTCTAATCTTTCGAGGACCTTCAGATTCTTGGAAAGAGAGGTGCACAACTCCTCCAAGTCATCATTTTCCTCATTTTGTCCAACCTTTCAACTATTTAGTAATACAAAATTATGTTATTTCTTCTGGACGATTTTAAAATTTTGCAGGCATATCTCTGGTTTCTCATCATATTGTCAAATTGAACATAAGTCAAATCCATTTCAATTATTTCTTTGCCGGTTATTAATTAATTGCCATGATTTAAAATCTTCTTTTATATTAAAGGTCTACGTCTTTGAATCTGCAACTATTTTAGATTGTTAAATATGCATGAGTTTCCTACCATTACATTTTCTATATTATATTATTGTAGTATTGGTTATACTTTTGGATATGTCACTACATATATGTAAAGGAGATATTCTAACCACATAGAATCATAATAGTTATATTATTTTTTACGTATGAATTTTGTGCGTAATATGTACTTTTGTGCTATGTGTTGGCAACATGTTCATTTGGTATACACATACTCTTTCATAATATGGATAGAATATAGTAAAATTATTTTTTAATTTTGAGTTATGATTGACATGGAAGCAATTACAATTTCCTTATTTTAATCTCAATGATTGATTTTGTGTGTAATATGTACTTATTTGCTATGTGTTGACAACACATTGATTTGGTATACACAAGTTGTTTCATACTATGGATAGAACACCGTAAAATTATTTTTTAATTTGAGTTAATATTGCGATGGAAGAGAAAAACGAGGAGTTTTTCACTATTTGGCAAGGTTTAATTTCAATGAGGGTTGCTTAACCTTGAGTCATGGGGACACCTTGAGGTAGTGTTTGAACCTATAGTTGCACCTAAAGATATTATATTAAATGATATCGTGACTTGTGCACACATAAGTGGATCAAATCCCACCCCATCTCCTTCAAATTTTAAAGAGAATGTGGATGGAGTCACTTCTGCATTTGGTCACGATGGCTAGGGTTTATCCATGGTCGCTCGCTGCAGCAACGTGTGTCGAGCCTCCAACCTTTGTACCTCCCTCCCTCATTGAACATGGTGGTGGCCTCATCCATTTATGCTGGTGCCCCAAGCTATGTGGTTGTTCCCTCCATCTTAGAGTCCATGTCGGTTTCGGTTTCGTAGTTTGGTGCCTCTTTTCAGGATGTTGTTCATCAAGACTCTACTCCCCCTTCTCGTCTCTTCTAGTTCAAGAATCCCCTTCTCTTGTCATTCCCATGGGACAAGTCGTTAAGGAAGATGAAGCGTATTACAGATCTATGAGTTTGGTCTGTCGCTTCAATGGTTTTTGGCCAAAGTTAGCAGATCTCAACAACTGGATCTTAGCTACCTAGATACCTATCATGCAACAACAAGCTTTCATTCATCCTTGTGAAAAATGATTCTTCATTGTTGAGTTTGACAATGAGGAGGACCGAGATCTGATTTTCAACTAAGATCTGTGGGTTTGGGGAAACTTAGGTTTGTGCATGGAACCCTAGACTCCTTTCAATCCTGCTACTGACGTTCTCTCCTCAACCTTTGTTTGGGTGAGACTTCCTAATCTTCCCTTGCACTTTCGGGGTTTTCCCTCTCTTGAAGCCATCGATTCAACATTGAAAAAGTTTGATTTTGCAAGTCATGAAACTGCGAGGCACAACACCTCTACTTTGCCCGTATTTGTGTGGAAATGGAATTCAGTAAAGGGTTCCCAACTAAAGTTATTCTCACTGGTAAAAATTATTCTTGGTCTTAGAAACTAGACTATGAGAGAGTTTCCTTGCATTGTAGATCTTCTTTTGAAACAAGTCATCTTGCAAACCTTTGTTCCAAAGGGTTTAGGAGGAATATAAAGCATTGGAAATCCACTTGGTGGGTTAGATCTAATGACAACCATCAAGTAATCTCAAAATACTACAGACAACCTCTTCAAGTCAGTGAAAATCCTTCTCAATCAGATCCTCCTATTCCACCAACTCCTTTATCTAAAGACTCGCACCAATAATCCACTCAGAAGCTGGAGAAAGAGTCACATCTGCCCTTCAAGTCTCCGATCAAGGACTTCAGATCCAACAATCCCCTCGTCCATCGACATGCTGGGCAAAGCAGAGTGTTGAAGCAGAGGTACCCAATCAAGAAAAAAAAGAAGCTTCGGATCAAGACAATTCAAGAATCATAGGCATCACAAATACCCCAACATCTGCAAATGAAGTTTGGATGGTAGTTGGAAAGAAGAATAAATCACATGTAACATCACAGCCAATGGTAACAAGAAGTCAGGCTCGCAAGTTAGTCAAAAGGGCAAGCTCTTCCCCAACAAGTTAATTTAGATGCAATGTCTCTTCACTTTTATCCTCAGAGTCTTTTTCCGAGTGTATTCGGTAAGGTTGTTCTATGTGAAGTTTTCATTTGAGTATTTGAAATAGTCATTTATAGCTTGTAGTAATTGTCTATTTGAGGCCCCAGATTGGCCCGAATTTTCTTAGTTTTTGTAACTCCTCAACGTGCTTCGGCCACACCCTTTTTTTGATAATACAAATCTCTTAGTTTTTGTGAAAAAAAAATATTGCGATGGAAGCAATTACAATTTCCTTATTCTAATCTTAGTGATTGATTTTGTGTAGTATTATAAGTAAATAACCACAATATCTGTTAAAGCTGTGATTGGAAGTTGAATTTTTTCATGTTAACCATTGAAATTTGATTATTTTTAATTTTATCAACACTCTTATAATATTTTCCATTTTCCAAATTTCAATGTTAATCATTTGTATTTAACTTGCACTTAAAACCTAAAGTCACTTGACAATCGAAAAAAAATTCCAAACAAACACTTTATATGGGTCCTAACAAACATTCAAATAAAGTTCTTTATTTATTTTTTTGTAAATAAAGTAGGGTCCTTGTATTAATTTCTACTGTTATCTGTACAATGCCATGTGTTAGCCACCTATTATGCCACTAAAGGGAAACCATAACAGGTGGCTTCCATTAAAGACTCAGAGTTTGACGCGTCAACACGTGAACAAAAATGTATGAACAAAATGATTTGATCACCATGACCAAAATGTATGAACATAATGGAATTGGTCACCGTGACTATCTAGTCTGCAACAAGAGCAATAAAAAAATAGTAGCCTGCAATGAGAGCAAACAAAAAATAGAAACCTGGAGGCTTTACTCCATGGGCGAGCTCGAGCGGCCATGAATGTTGTAGACAAGGGTGTACTTGTGGCCACATGTTGGGCATTGAGTCCACGCAGGAGTATCTGCTAATGCATCAGACAAAATGTCCAGTCTTTGGCTGAGGATGCGTTGTGAGTGCATCTGATCGTCTTGCTTTTGCTGAATTTCGAAAATGAGTTGGAGGTGCTCCTCCAAGAGTTGATTTGCATAGAGAAGAGGTGACTCCACTTCCTTGTCCTTGCCAACGTTCATCGTGTGCTCCTCCACCTACCATCTTGGGGGGATTTCCTCCTCCAGCATGCAACTGCCATCACCAAACACTAGGTCTTGTGGATTGATTTTCAGGGGAGGGGGGGCCAAAAGGATTAGTGCACAAAGGAGTGCACTCTCTCGACGATGGTGTTTCCTCTTTAACCGGGCGGTTTCCATGGATGGAGTGAGAGGGTGATGATGGAGGCTTCGATGACCCCTCGCTATTATGCCTAGGGTCGGAGGTGCGAAATGCAATGAGAGCCAATTGGGAGGGGGTAAATCTATCGCGCCTAGAGAGGGCGTTGTAGTACAATGAGTGTCTCCTGGACTTTCCCCTTTCTCTTAGCATGGTGGAGAGAATGCAGCGGCTAGTTTGCGGTGGAGCTAAGGTGGAGGGCGGAGGGGCTGTGGAAAGCGCCCGGGAGAGCTCGAAAGAGTTGAAGCGTAGGAGTAAAAGAAAAGGGAAATGCAAATAATTCGCCTATGAGAGCCAATGGGTTGGAGCAGAGTAGCAGATGGATAAAGAGAGAATTCGCCTGAGAAAGCAAGGGAGAAAACACAGTTGCAGAGGGAAAAGGTGAGAAATCGCTCAGAAGAGCCAAGGATCAAGAGCAAATGAGAGGGGGAATGAACAAATTCACCAGGGCAATTGCCCACTTAGTACACCGCGAAATGAAGGATAGGCTAGCCATGAGAGCCGAGGTGACGACTTCCGTAGGCCTGGTACGCCTGGTCTGGCTTATGCGAGGGGCCATTAACCCTGCAAGGCTTTCCAAGTGCATTACCATTACTCTCTGATGGGTGCGGGTCATTCTGTAGTAATGGGCGGAGGACTGGCGACTGGGGTTAATAACTCCCCTGGCCACCCCATTCCATCTGTCCTCTAACACTGACCAGGTGGCACCCCATCCAGGGTCTTGATGTAATGTCAATTATTAATTGTTTCACTATTTAGATCGGGTCGGGATTCTCTTTGAGATGGTATGGAAATCTGTAATGTAAGAATCAATAATCATCAATATGTAATGTGAACATTTTATTAATTTCAATATTTTCTCTAATTTCAAATTAATATTTTTTTTTTTTATACTAGGGGAATCGGTAACAACGGCAGTATCGTACTCGCGTGACACGGGGTCGAATCCTGCCGGCTGCCTTATAAACCCTAGGGAGAAACGCACAGCCCGCAAGCACGCCCTCCGAGTAAATCGGGGTGAGAATCGACCTTGAGACCTCATTTTACATAGTTCCTTCCATTTACACGGCACTTGCCAATCGGTCTACACCCCTGCGGGCAATTTCAAATTAATATTAATATATATATATATATATATATATATAATTTATATGATTTGAGTACAAATATAATGTAATGATTAATTATTATTTTATTATAAGAATGTTTATTTTAATTTCAGATCAACATTAAAAGAGATTAAAAAATTAAAAGTTCCCTTGTTATATACAATATTTAAAAGATGAAATATGTCTTTTTGTTTTTGTTTTTAGTTGCTTTTGGATTAAGATTGTTGGATCATGTTGTCATTGATGCCAAAGGATTGATTGATTGATGTCAAAGGAACAATGTCTTGTCATAGCATACTGATGTAATATGTATTATCCTTGATGTGAATGGATTGATGTCAAGTGGAGTCATAGTCATATGATGTCATGCATAGATGAAGATGGATCAATGAGTTGTCATTGATATATGATGCATAGATGAAGATGGATGAATGAGTTGTCATTGATATATGATGCATAGTTGAAGATGGATCAATGAGTTGTCATTGATATGTGATGCATATATGAAGATGGATCAATGTAGTTTCATTGATATATGATGCATAGTTGGATTGATGTAAAGATGTCTCATTATTGTCTTGATAAGGAGTACAAATGGATGAACTCCAAAGTGGTACCCTTATGGTGAAAGCCCTCACGGGAAAACACTTTGCGATTGAGTTATCCTAGAAGTATGGTTAGAGAACCCATACTTAATTGTGGAATAATGAGATGAAGATCAGTAAATTTGTCAATGAAAATATCCTAGATGGATAATGCTTGTCATGCCATTTCTGGTGGTATGTGGAACGTCACATAACTCCTCATGGTTTGAGAGTGACAACCTTACGAAGTTGGAGGACCCTCATATGTTAGCTTGAAGCCCCAAAAGGTCAAAGAAGTCAAAGTGCTTGCAAATAAGGAGGATTATTTAAATAATAAAGTGAAGTGACAAAATCAAAGAGGATTATTTAAATAATAAAGTGAAGTGACAAAGTCAAGGAGGATTATTTAAATAATAAAGTAAATGGAGAACTTTCTAATTATGGAAAGTGGTTATAAGAAGGTTAACCCTAAAATGGGGAAAATGGGTTAAGTGGTCAAGTGACTATTGGATACATGGACAAGTGGCAAATTGGGCAAAGTTGGACATAGGTGACTATGTGGACAAAGTGGCCTAGAAGATGCTTCTAAAGAAGCTACTTGGAGAGTACAAATAAGAGACAAGGGTCTCTTGTGAAAAAATATCTCTTGAGCATATATTGAAGATCTATTCTGAGAGACTGTGTGGCTGGAGGATCTCATGGACGCATCAAAGTTTTCGTAAGTCTGAGATCTCGACGACGAAAGTTTCGGAAGTTCAAAAACCCTAGTTTTTGAAGGAGTACGCGAGCAACGGTGGGCCAGAGAGCGTACATACGCGGCTGTAGCGAGCCAACACGCGTACACATGCGGGCTGAAGGAGGACATAGCACTTACAACAGGTAGAAGTCATGAAGAATTGAGTGTGAGCTGGTGCTGAGTTATTGAAGTATGAAGCAAGTTCCAGATCTCCATTCTATGGGCTCAGATTTTCCATAGAAACTTTGGTATGGTTACATATTTGTCTTGATGGATACTCTTGGTTATTGTATGGTGAATGCTTGAGGCATTCTTGGTATGGTTATTGTGATATGGTTATGATTGGTTGATTGATAGAGTGAACACCACTCCTATGTTTCAGTATTGATATGGTTGCCATAGTATATTGGTTACTTATGTTTAAGTAGCATTCATATTGTATGGTTGAGGAGCATGAGTAAGTTGTTGGAGAGATTGGATGTGTTGAGATTGGTTATGGTACAAATTGGACAGTGAAAGACAAAAGTGAATGTGACTGAAGGCTGCAGAGGATTTGAGTTTTTCATGGAGAGTAAACCCTAGTTGTTCAGAAGGCACACACAGGCTGTAGTACAGATTGGTCGTGTACATAGGTGAGTTGTACTACTGGTAGGGCGTGTACATATGCGTGCTACACTATTGAGAAGTCACATACATGTTGATAGATTGGTATATGTTAAGGATTCATTGCTCTTCTTTGTTGGTGCTGAGTTGTGTAAGCTGAGTCTTGCATTATAGAGCTGGTGCTCTTGTGGTGTTGTAACTCTATTCAGTCGTTACTGATAACCCAAGGATTGTAGTCTGTAATAAAAATAAAATTGTACATATATCTTGTGTTCTTTGTGTTCCTTGTGGTGATGACTTATTGATGATATATGTTGCTGGTATATGTTGTTGATGTATGTTCACATTTAACTGGTTATAAATGACAACAATAAGTAATGAGTAAATGGTGATTGCTAACTAAGGATTTTTGTTAAGGGAAGTTTGAAAAAAAGAGCCCTACACTGATTCACCCCCCCTTTCAGTGTGGTTGGTGTGTCCAACAAAGATTAGAGTTTGGACATGAATATTCCTTTCGTTCTAGCTTACTAGATTTGTAGTGTACCTTTTTGCTTACCTAGAGCTTAACACACTATGTAACAATCTGTACACACTTGCGTTGGATTTACATAACACATACAGTCCAGTATATACACCACATGCATTTAACAGTAATTAAACACGTTTAAGTCTCAGAGTAAAAACATAAAATTTTACTGCTACGATTAAACAATCCATAACATTCCATAATAATTCATATACACAGCGGAATCATGATAATATATACAGCACAATCATATGGAAATGTGATAAGAACATAATTAGATACTTATCTTGTAATAGTGGAGAAATCCACCAACCAAATGCAGGCCTTCCACGAACCTCCCAGCCGTAGACCACACTGCTCCTCAACTCAACAGTGGGTCACCCCCGAGCTGGGAATGAGCTCCACCCCAGGGCAAGGAATCCTAGGCTAGGTTGAGGTTACAAGGAAAACAACAAAGAAATATCTGGAAGGATTCTTCCCAAAGATGCCATCTTACGCCCACTACTGCCAAACTCTCATTCCCCACATGCCTGTTCCGCCCGGGAGTATACACCTTCACACGCATAGTCCATCGGTGCTAACCTCCCTCTCTGGTTCTCGGCAACAGGCCGGATCAGGAAGTCTCAGAGCCTGTAGTTGGTGCTGGGCACTCTCTGGAAGAAACCACTTCCCAACAAACTTTTTCACCTGGAAAGAGTTGCTCATAGGCCAACAAGCCTCACGCAGTCCAGAACTGCGTGCCACAACAAACACAGGGAAAACAGACACAGGCTTCCCAATAACCGGTTCAGCAGTCACAGGGTGTTCTCACGGTCAAGATTTCAGAATAGGGCTCCATGCACAAGCTCGCTCAACTTTTCCTGGGCAAATAGAGACTCTTCCCCGAAATTGACATGGACATCTCGTTCGGGGAATGAACACACTGGTTTTCTCTCCCAGACTGACTCCACAGCTTTGAACAAGGGTAAACAAACATTCTTCAGCACCTAACACAGGCTTCCTCTTTGTAACGGACATACACGAGGTCTCTTGCAGACTGGTTCATACCCATCTTGATCCAGGCAGTCGGGTCAAATGGAATGCGAGAGATCCCCTCCCATGGCTATTCTTTTTTGTTTTATTTGCATGCGTCAGGGTGGACATTTGTCACCCTGGAAACTGCATGCGTTCCATCCGCATGCCTCCCTGTACACGCCTTTCCTTTTTGCTAGGAACTTAGGATAAAATAAAAATACACATGTCTTTGTGGGATTAATATTAAAATATTAATCCTAGGCTTAAGCCCCCTAGGCTTAGCCCCTAGGCTCAATACTTAGCCCCTTTTTCCCACCTTCCAGCCCCTAATCCCTTGCCCATTCTGTGGATGCTCAGTCCCCCTTCACTCATTCATCGTGGTCGTTCTGCACCTGGCGGTGTTTATATTTTATTAATCATTCTGCATACATACAAGTACATCAGCAGGCTCCTAGCCTTCAACACTTAGGCTCCCTGGCCTAACAAACACATAAGCCTACCAGCTTATACAAAACATGGCTCACCAGCCTATAGACATGTTTACAATTCATTTCATATATCATGATTTGCAACGGGGCTCGGCCTTGGGGACACTACAATCCCCCTCCCCTTATTTTTGCACTGTCCTCAGTGCAACTTTACATCGCATCTGCAAGTTCTTCAAAAATTTCATAAATATGTGGGTACTCTGCCCGCATTACTTCTTCATGCTCCCATGTCACGTCTTCAGGACCGTACCAGGTCCACTGGACCTTTACAAGCTCTATAGCTCGATTCCGGATCTGTTTGCTTTTCCTTTCCAATATGCGCACATGATGCACTTGCAGGACACCTTCTGGTTCCACCTGCATCACAGTCCAATCGATAACATGATTAGCATCAGGTACATATTTCTTAAGTAGTGAAACATGAAACACATTTTGTACATTCATAGATGCAGGTAATGCAAGCATGTATGCAACTGGCCCAATCCTTTCCAGGATCTCAAATGGCCCACAAAGTCTTGCTGCCAACTTGGTGCAACTTCCCAGCTTCAGGGAACTCCTATTAGTTTTCACTTTCAGGAAAACATGGTCACCCACTTTGAATTCTCTATGGGTTCTGTTACTATCAGCGTAACTTTTCTGCCTGTCATGGGTAGCTTTCAGATTCTGTTTGATTTTTATCATCTGATCTTCCATCTCTTTGAGTAGTTCATGTCCAACTACTACTCTGTCAGCTAGATTATCCCAACTCACTGGAGTGTTGCACTTTCTTCCATAAAGTGCTTCGAATGGGCTCATCTTCAATGATGCATGGTACCCATTATTGTAGGCGAATTCTACCAAATGCAGGTAGTCTTCACACCTTGATGGTTTATCCATCACATACATTCCTAGCATGTCTTCGATTACTCGGTTTACTCTCTCTGTCTGTCCATCAGACTCAGGATGATATGTTGTACTAAAGTTCAGATTTGTTCCGAATCCTTTGAACAATCCTTTCCAGAAATTTGAAGTGAATTTCAGGTCCCTATCAGACACAATTGTCTTAGGAATTCCATGCAAGCGTGCAACTTCTTTTAAAAAGATATCAACAACCTCTGCTGCTCTGTGGGTGGTTTTCAGTGGAATAAAATGGGTAGCTTTAGTAAGCTTGTCCACCATCACCATGATTGAATCATGCTGCTTGCTTGTTCTAGGCAATCCTGTGATAAAATCCATTGTTACCACTTCCCATTTCCACTTAGGAATAGGTAAAGGCTGCAACAACCCTGCTGGGTGTCTATGCTCAGCCTTAACCCTTTGACATTCCATACATCTGGCGATGTATTCAACAATTTCTTTCTTCAACCCCAGCCAAAAATAGTGGCTTTTGACCACTGCCACAGTCTTTTGATATCCAGGATGTCCAACATAAGTCACGTTATGCATCTCTTTTAAAATTGTCAGCTTCAATTCTCGGTCATTAGGTACATACACTCTGTTTTTATACAGAAGTAAACCCTCAGTTCCCAAGGTGTAACTTTCCTGGGTTTGTGGTTTCTCATGCTGCTGTAGCTTTGCTACAAGTCTTTTGTACTGCAAATCAGCATTTGCAGCTTCAAGAATCCTGTCTTTAATCTCAGTTCTGTACATGCTAATGGCTGTAGCATGTAATTCGTGCACTTTTCTGCTGAGTGCATCAACCACCTTATTTTCTTTCCCTTTAATATGCTTGATATCAAAGTCATATTCACACAAAAATTCCAGCCATCTAATTTGCCTGGCATTTAAGGTTGGCTGATCAAATAAATATTTCAGACCGTTGTGGTCTATTCTTAATTCAAATCTCTTTCCCATGAGGTAATGTCTCCATTTCCTCAAGGCGTGAACGATTGCCGCCAGTTCCAAATCATGGGTGGCGTAATTCTTGTCATGTTCCTTCAACTTCCGAGATTCATAGCAAACTACAAATCCTTCTTGGCTGAGAACTCCTCCCAGCCCTTCCTTACACGCATCTGTGCACACTACATAATCCTTGTTTGGATCTGCAATCCTCAGGATTGGAGCACTAGTGAGTAGTTGCTTCAATCGCTGGAAGCTGCTTTCACATTCATCAGTCCACTGGAACTTCTTCTCCTTTCTTTGCAAGGAAGTGATAGAATGGGCTATCTTTGAGAATCCGGCTATAAACCTCCTATAGTAGCTTGCCAGACCCATAAAAGATCTAACTTCTGTCACATTCCTTGGCGCTGGCCATTCTTGAATGGCCTGTACCTTCTCAGGATCCACAGCGATCCCCTCCTCTGATATAATGTGTCCCAGATAATGGATCTGCTTTTGGTAAAATGAGCACTTGCCCAGTTTTGCGTACAGCTGGTGTTCTCTCAACACCTGCAACACCATTCTCAAGTGTTGTTCATGTTCTTCCTCTGTCTTGGAATACACCAAGATATCGTCTAAGAAGACTATGACAAACTTGTCCAGATAATTTCTGAACACTCCATTCATTAAGCA
>ML795632.1:180844-194298 GCA_009831015.1 Picea engelmannii
TAGATGCAAACTTTCCACCACTCTAGGATCTACATAACTATGGCTAGCCCCTGAATCAATCAAAATAACAAGTGGTCGGTTGTTGATCATACCTTCCACTTCAATCATGTGCGATTGAAATTTCGCTTGCTTATTGTCCAGGGTTGCGTAGATCCTTGGCATTCTGCTGCCCATATCCTCCACTATTTCAGCTTGCTGAATCGTATGTACAGTTTTTGCCTTACCATTTTTATGGGGACAATCTCTGTACTTGTGGTTTCCTTGACAACCCCAACACTGAATGGGTGCCTGTCTCTGTCTTTGCGGTCTCTCTTCAGTCATTCTTGGCTCTCTAAACGAGGGCTGTCCCTGAAGAGTGTTTCTAAAAAAGGATGGCTTGTCTCCCTTCTGCCTCTGTTCTTTCTTAAACCTCTTCTGGTCATCCCAAGCCTTCCGAAAGGTAGGCTTTTCTCTTTGCTGTTCATATAGGCATTTCGCTCTCCTTATGGTTTCTTCCATGGTCGTAGGATCATCGTATTGAATCTTATCACCAATGGAAGGTGGCAGTCCACTCAGATACCTCTGAATTTTAACAGCCTCGTCTTTAATGAATGGAACATACTTCAGTAGTTCTAGAAAACTTCGTTCATACTCATCAATGGTCATACTGCCCAACTTGAGTTCGAAGAACTCCTTCATCTTTGTGTCATAGTATCTTTTAGTCAGGTATTTCTTCTCGAAATACTTCTTAAATTCCTTCCAAGTGACCTCTTTCTCTCTGATGTGCTGCACCTGCACAAACTGATCCCACCACATGGATGCTTTTCCTTTCAGTTGGTACATTGCAATTCTTCCTTCTGCATGAGCAGAATAATTCTA
Organism: Picea engelmannii; assembly: GCA_009831015.1. Classification (NCBI taxonomy): domain Eukaryota; kingdom Viridiplantae; phylum Streptophyta; class Pinopsida; order Pinales; family Pinaceae; genus Picea; species Picea engelmannii. Next base: position 181,703 of record ML795632.1, read on the forward strand.
CAGTTGGAAGTATTTCTTCATGCCAAGCAACCAGGTCTCGGCATCTTCCTCCTTTTTATGTCCTCCATCAAATGTGGGAGGCTTAATCTTGTTCATTTCTCCTTTCAATTCCTCCTTTCCAGATTTTCGATGTTTTCTGGTTGGGGACGGGCTTGCACTATTGTGTGTCTTACTGTCTGAACGTCTTTGGGAGCGACTAAGATGTCGGCTACCACTCCTCGACCTACTTCTTCTCCCATGGGTTCTGCGACTCCTCGTCGTACTTGAGTCTCTTCCTTTCTCGAGTTTCTTCTCTATTCTTTCCAGACTCTTCAAAAATTTTAAATTTAATGCACCCTACCGGTCCCTGACCTTCATGAGCTTTTGGCTATCATCTCGGCGAGATTTGGCCTCTCTTTGCAATCCTTCAAGGATTTTCATTATGTGTTCTTCCTTATCCTTTTCTTTTCCATGTTCATTGGAGTTCGATCCTTCGACTCCCAGGTTAACATCCTTTCCTTTCCGTTCGTCTTCTTTTTCGGGGGTAATCTGCACTCTTCCCCACTCCATACTCGGTGTTGATTAACTTGGGTTCTGGCCTTCATTGAACTCTGCACACGTACTCTGTGCAATTGAATTTGAAATTTGTCAGGCCATTAAACCTTCACGAACAATCCACAATATTTATAAACCAGTTCAGACAAAATAAAAGACATTTCGTTTTAAACAAGTTTCTTGAACTGGAAGTATTATGTATCTTTCCCATTTCTTTGCGTTTGAGGCAATTTCCAAACAGTTCTGGCATTCATCAGTCTTCTGCAATATAACGCGCAGACGGCTCGAATTTTTCGAGCCTTCGTTTTCTTGACAATTCCTCATCCTTTATGACAATCGAGTTTAAGAAAGTGTTTTCAATTTCATGAATTTTCTGAGCTCTGTTCAGTTCTATACATTCCGGGTGTTCGAAACTTTAGTTTTTAGTATTTCGAAACTTTCAGAACCTTGAGTTTTGGGGTTTCAGAGTTTCGGTACTGGAGAACTCCCGTTTCACTCTCCTTCCCCACCCCCGACTTCCGAATTTCCGATTTACCTTATTCTACAGGTCTACAACACAGTTTTCGCCCTCAACCGTAGTGGTACGTGGTGTGTTTCGGAGGATCATCGTCACCTTCGGTGACGTCATTAGGGTCCCACCACTCTTGTCTTGTACTCCCACTCGCTGGCACGTGGTACTCTTCATGTGTCTACATGGCACATCTCCCGATTGAAACTTCGGGTGTCGGGGTTTCGTGATCCCCAATGACATGAGTTCCTGTCCTCAAAAACTCCCGATCTCTGATTTGCCGATGCGCCTTTGCCTTAGCCCCCCGGCTATGCCGAGGTCCATGTGACCGCCTCTCATAAGACCCCGGTATTTTACTCTTATCGGGGTTTCGGAATTCCCAATGTCCAAAAGCACATGTCCTCAGGATTCGCGATTCTCCGAATCCCGACGCGTCCCTCACACGTTAGCCCTCCCAGCTTAGCTCCTGGTCCACGTGACCTCTACCTCATGACCGTAGTCAAACCTCTCCCTGCGATTCCCGATATCCCGATGACCCAAATACCGATAGACGACTCCCTTGTCGGGATTTTTTTCCCGATGACTCCAATTGCTGCCACGCGTTCTCCTCAAGATGGACGGTTCTAATCGTTCCCGAGACTTTTACCATGAAAATTCCCGACCTCCTTCGTGACTCGGATATCGCGATTTCTGATTTTTTTCTGGGATGGAAAATCACACGATACGTGTCCTCCGTTTTATAGATGGTCTAGATCTATTTCGGCTCTTTTGCCCCTAGTCTCTGAGGTTTAACCTCCGGACATCTCCCGACAGATCTTACGGCTGACGGGTTTTCCGACCGAGATCTGACGACTCGGACGGTTCCTAACCAACTCGGAATTTCGCACATCGCAATTTCCACACTTCCTATGTACTTCAAAAGGAATTTTAATTTCTACGTACATTTTTTCAGATCCGACGGTCACGAGGCTCACCTTCCCTCCCGAACAGATCCTAAGGTTCTAACACCATTGGTGTAGAGACCTGTCTCCCCGTGGTCATAGACCACACCAGCCTGCTGTTTCATAGCTCTGCTATACTTCCTGAGTTCTTAATAAAAACTCGTCAAGTGTCTCTTTGACGCTTCGGAGCAAACCAGGGTCCGAAATTGGTCCTCCCGACTCAATTCCCCCTCGCATTCTCAGTCCAAAGATCGCTCCACTGGCCCATCTAGGCTCAGTGTTGAAACCTTGGCTCTGATACCAATTTGTAGTGTACCTTTTTGCTTACCTAGAGCTTAACGCACTATGTAACAATCTGTACACACTTGCGTTGGATTTACATAACACATACAGTCCAGTATATACTCCACATGCATTTAACAGTAATTAAACACGTTTAAGTCTCAGAGTAAAAACATAAAATTTTACTGCTACGATTAAACAATCCATAACATTCCATAATAATTCATATACACATCGGAATCATGATAATATATACAGCACAGTCATATGGAAATGTGATAAGAACATAATTAGATACTTATCTTGTAACAATGGAGAAATCCACCAACCAAATGCAGGCCTTCCACGAACCTCCCAGCCGTAGACCGCACTGCTCCTCAACTCAACAGTGGGTCACCCCCGAGCTGGGACTGAGCTCCACCCCAGGGCAAGGAATCCTAGGCTAGGCTGAGGTTACAAGGAAAACAACACAGAAATATCTGGAAGGATTCTTCCCAAAGATGCCATCTTACGCCCACTACTGCCAGACTCTCATTCCCCACATGCCTGTTCCGCCCGTGAGTATACACCTTCACATGCACAGTCCATCGGTGCTAACCTCCCTCTCTGGTTCTCGGCAACAGGTCGGATCAGGAAGTCTCAGAGCCTGTAGCTGGTGCTGGGCACTCTCTGGAAGAAACCACTTCCCAACAAACTCTTTCACCTGGAAAGAGTTGTTCACATGCCAACAAGCCTCACGCAGTCCAGAACTGTGTGCCACAACAAACACAGGGAAAACAGACACAGGCTTCCCAAGAACCGGTTCAACAGTCACAGGGTGTTCTCACAATCAAGATTTCAGAACAGGGCTCCACGCACAAGCTCGGTCAGCTTTTCCTGGGAAAACAGAGACTCTTCCCCGAAATTGGCATGGACATCTCGTTCGGGGAATGCACACACTGGTTTTCTCTCCCAGATTGACTAAACGGCTCTGAACAAGGGTAAACACGCATTCTTCAATACCTAACACAGGCTTCCTCTTTGTAACTGACATACACGAGGTCTCTTGCAGACTGGCTCATACCCATCCTGCTCCGGGCAGTCGGGTCGAATGGAATGCGAGAGATCCCCCCCCATGGCTGTTCTTTTCTGTTTTATTTGCATGCGTTAGGGTGGACATTTGTCACCCTAGAAACTGCATGCGTTCCATCCGCATGCCTCCCTATACACGCCTTTGATTTTTGCTAGGAACTTAGGATAAAATAAAAATACACATGTCTTTTTGGGATTAATATTAAAATATTAATCCCAGGCTTAAGCCCCCTAGGCTCAATACTTAGCCCGTTTTTCCCACCTTCCAGCCCCTAATCCCTTGCCCATTCTGTGGACGCTCAGTCCCCCTTCACTTATTCATCGTGGTCAGTTTTGCACCTGGTGGTGTTTATATTCTATTAATCATTCTGCATACATACAAGTACATCAGCAGGCTCCTGGCCTTCAACACTTAGGCTCCCTAGCCTAACAAACACATAAGCCTACCAGCTTATACAAAACATGGCTCACCAGCCTATAGACATGTTTACAATTCATTTCATATATGATGATTTGCAACGGGGCTCGGCCTTGGGGACACTACAAGATTTACAAGAATGACATGTAAGTGTCGCATCTCTTCTACCTTAGGCAAGCAAAAATAAATAAGGAAACTTAAATGAATAACTGAATTGAATTATTAATGTCTATAAATGGACAAAAACAATTAACACAAGTGTCAAAAAAGTTTTGACATTACAAAGTATAATGGGAAACTATCCTAACACAACTCTAAAGGAGCTAATACACATCATATTAGAGTAAATTATGACATGCGAAAATTGAACCTAGGTGGGGAGGATAACAACCATTTCTTGCCAATTCCCTGAGCTAGACCCAATTGACAAATCATTTATATTTTATATAGTAACTATTTGTTTATTATATAAAATATTTATAGGATTTTTTTTTTTAAAAGAGATTGAAGTTGTATATTATATAAAGAGGTTGTTGCACCTAAGCGAACCAATATTCAAAATTTGTACAAAATTGGGCTCAATACTGTTTGATGCCTCTTCACATAAAAAAAAAACTATAATTCGCTTTATACAATCGTGCGAGTTTTCTACTATATACTTTGACAAATTGACCAAGCAAAAATATACATGAGAAGTGCATAATTCAAACTATGGATTCATTGTCGGGAGTTTCCTGAATTTCCTCATGACTAGGCTCATTGTCCTCAATCTCCATTGGAACCATTTCTTGATTTCCTTGAATTTCTTCCGGATTTGTTGCCTGTAATTCTGAATTTGGATGATTGTTCGATCCATAATTAGATTGTGGATGCATTGTGGGGACTCAAAGCTGTTGGCTTCCTTACTCCAACGCATCCATACACTGTGAAAGCATCATCACTACATGGTCCAATTCGTTGTAGTGTTGTATTTATTACACTTTATCTTGCTCTAACATCTCGATTCGTTGTAGCAAAGTCACAATTATTTGGTCCTGGTTGGCCACTTTGTTGTTTATTTGGGTGTAATTCAACCTGCTTCCGTTGGTCATATCTTCATGCTTGAGTAGTATGCGCTTAATATCACTCCAAGATGGGTCCATGACATTAAAGTTATTCCCATGAGTGAAGGAAAATGTCCAACTAGACTTGAACCATAATGTAAACTTGAACCACCTGACCCAGATTAAAAAACCTCGCCTACAAGGGTACATGGGTGAGGTCCCAATTTATTATTACCACAATTTGAGTTCCTTTGTGTAATGAGGGTTTTGGAGGAGTCATTACAAAGATGGTTTAGATCTGTTGTAACTAACCCAAAAAACTGAGCAATATAATTGTCACGACGAGTAGGAACATTTTTCGTGTCTTTTGTCCAGTGCACTCAATGCCCAAAGAAAGTACATAAGTCAAAATGCAGAGCAGGGTGGTGGCAATATTTGAGATGAAGAGAATAAGGGGTAGCCCAAGAAACTAGAGACCACTTTGAATGCCCGAGAGACTAGAGTGGAGAAGGGAATCCAGGAGGTCCGAAGGCCAACTAAAAACCCATAGAAAAGGGAGAATTCTAGACCAAATGGACATAGTATTAGTGTCGAACCCCAATGGCAGAGAATTATTCAGATTTTGGATGGCATAAAGAGAAAAAAGGGTGTGGCTGATAAAAGGAATTTGGATGTTGTTGCGAGCCAAAGAGGGGATCAAAGTCCAAATAAGTAGATACACGACAACATTGCGATATATGGTAATGACATAAAACCTTAAATCACTGAAATACCTAAGCCCAAGCCAGAAGCTGGTTGACCAGGTCCAACACCAATCCGATAAAAACTGAACTATTCCTATTATCAAATATTGCAAAGATTGACTTATTTAAGGAATGGAAATAAGGAAAAATCGGTTCAATGATACATAGAAAATAAAACCTGGAATGGACCGAGTGCAAAAGAAGGCGACCCTCAATCTGGATCAGAGCGTTGTATCGAACCTCCCACATTTTCTTTGAGTGCAAATCCATCACGGCAGGGTCTGGATGAATGCGCCCACACATACTTATTGTGATATGGCCTTCGGGATTGTTGATACCCCTGCTCCTATCGCCCAAGTGTTATTATTATTATTTAATTACAATTTATTTTTTGAGTTCTAAATTTATTATTAAGTATATAAAATGTAATAGTATATTTAATCAATTATAAATTATTCTAAATAAAATTTAAAATAAATCTATATATTTTGGTACTACATCATTTATTAGGTGTATAAGGATCTAAATTTTTTATTATAACTTTACATAAAACCAATTTATTTGGCAATTATCGTGAGATAATATAGATTAACCTTCGCTATATAACATCTCTTAGTTTGATGTGGTTTATGATTTTCTATTTTAATATTTTTTTTAAGAGGTTCATTTTAAACTCAAATTTACTCTAATAAATAATGCCGAAAAAATAAAATATAAGTGAAATGTACTATTGCAGTGATGAAAATTATAATCGTTGTAAATCATTAGGTGGTTCAACTTTGATCATTAACAACTAAAAAATCACCAAGACATACATAAATGCACACCATCCACTCTCTCGAGGATGAAGGTGTGCATTTATGTACCAAATATCATCACTAACAATTGTATTGATATGATGTTATGTTCTATGATCTTAACTTAGGGTGTAATGGGTTTCAAAGAATTGTTAGCAAGTGAACTATCTCTGAGAGTTGTATCTACCTCTCCTACCATTCATTTTCAAATCCCTATTGAAAAAAACGTAAATCATTTGACATGTAGTATTTACCTCATTTGATTGATGAAGCAAATGTGTTCCACGTTCTTTGTTATAGATATTTCAAATAAGGTAGCGATGTACCCTGACTTATGCTATGTTTCTCCTTGTAGTACCCTCACTACCTCACATCAAACCAATGGAAATATAGGCCCAAATTTTTTTGTTAATAAAACAAAACACAAGAACAAAAACCATCTTCGAGATAACAAATACTACAAGACAATTTTAGTTTCCACTTGAAACTCACTATTTATTACATCGTAGTCCATAACGTAATTAAAAGTCAAGCTCTACCTCTTTATTGAAACTCACTATTTATTGAATTATCTCAACCAACCATAGACTAAGATATTATAAATCAAAAGTTGTAAAGACTAAAAACGATACAAGAGCCCAAGTTAGTGGTGATTTAAATTCATATGTAATCATGAAGACAATGTTTGAGAATTTTAATACTCTTATTTAAAAAAAAATAAAAAAATATTATAAATTTCAAATAAAGTTAAATTAAATAAAAAAAACAAAAATATTATAAATTTCAAATAAAGTTAAATTAAATAAAAAAAACAAAAATAGATAATAAAAATTAGCCAATTGTTATCATTTATTCCACTGATCTTTAAAAATTGTTTTATGCTAGTTGCCATTTTCTGCTTGGGAATGACAACAGAATACGGGGTTGGAGATGGGGAAACCCATCCGAGGAATGCGGAGTTGACAGAATTCACCAATTTCGAGGAGGTTCTTGGCCTAGGAATCACCACTAACAATGTGGGTGCAACAAAGGCCCTAGAGTTGGCAACGAAGGTGCCAACATAAGCAATGAAGACAATCTGGGACATATGACTCCTCCATGATCATATCAATCTAGACCACCTTTACCATTATTGAAGGTCCACGTCTTCGAATCTCCAACTATTTTAGATTGTTAAATATGCATGAGTTTCTTACCATTACATTTTCTATATTATGTATTGGTTATACTTGTGGATCTCTCACTACGTATATTTAAAGGATATATTCTCACTAGTGAGAATCATAATATTTATATTATTTTTTATAGATGAATTTTGTGCGTAATATGTATTTATGTGTTATGTGCTTGCAACACATTCATTTGGTATACACATATTTTTTCATACTATGGATAAAATACAGTAAAATTATTTTTTAATTTAAGTTATGATTGATAAGGATGCAATTGCAATTTTCTTATTCCAATCTTAGTGATTGATTTTGTGCGTAATATGTACTTCTCTGCGATGTTTTTGCAACACATTCATTTGGTATATAGATACTATTTCATACAAAGGAAGCAATTATAATTTCCTTATTAGTCCCTGCCGTAGGCATAGAGGGACTATAGCGATCGATAAATCGTTGACCTGGCAATAGCTTGTGCATTGACCATAAATATTTCGCTATTGTCTATTGTTAGAACAAGGGAAGTGAAAATATCGATTTTTATATAATAAAAAGTATCATGTTTGTCAAGATCTGATTGGACAACAGATTGGAGGTCTTATTGCCGCCTTCGCTATTCCCAATGTAAAATATGTTTGCATTCCAAAGTATTTGGTAGTATATGGTCTTTTTGAATCATAAATTTTGTTATGCATTTGTGGAACGTGGATTAATGCTAGCATTAGTTCGAATGTTTCCCCTTAGCATTTTCTGCTGGGTTCAATACATTCTCCACGATATTGCTATGTCTGATTTTTGCTTTATTGTTGCGTGCTTCGAGAGAACAGTCCTGCCACACTGCATTTTTTCTTAAATGCTTGCACATGCGTACACCCTTCGATGGTCCTTACTGTCTTAACTGTTTACCTAAGAGCTCTGCCAGTCTTAAATGTTTATTGTACATATGCCTTGCTATACAGTTTTGTTCATGCCCGACATCCCTGCTCTTGTGCTCCATCCTTGTTCGTTGTTTCGTTCCATGATTCTGGTTCTTGTTTGATTCAACTTTGCAAAGTTGAGGTCCTGCACTTGCATTTCGAGCTCTTTGTGGTTGTTCACTGGTTTGTTGTTCTTCAACTTTGCAAGCTGTTGGACCTGTTGTTGCGGTTTGCATTTTTTTTGGCGCTGAGGTCTTCTCATCCTTTGTTGACGGGTAAGTTTCCCTGTTCTTGGTGATTTTCAATATTCTGTTCCAAACCATTTTTGTTTGTGCTCTTAGTTTCTGTTCCTGGAAACAATGCGTCTTCATATGGCAGATGTCATGTCCATAGTTTTTCCGAAAATTGCAATGCAGAGGGCTTTACAAAAAGTAGTTGGGAGCTATCAGAAGAGGGAACCATCGGGTGGGGTGTAGACACAGTGTATGCTTCTACTCTGTGGGCAGGAAAACTGCATCTGCCTGTTTTCTTTCTGTTGAGTTAAGTTATGGTTTTATTTTTTTGCGGTCTTTCTTTTGTTTGGTTCAATTTCCAGTGTCGGTCTGTTTTATTCTCATATGCTATGGGAACTAGGGGGGATTCAAGTTGAGAAGAAGAAGGTTTAAAGATACATATGGGGATTGGTGTGCTATTTTGCTTTTCTTTTTTATTTTGCTAGTTTTTATTCTTTGCCTGTGTTTTTCTCTGTTTTGACAGAAACTGAAAGTATCTAGCAAACAGCTTCAAAATGACAGTTGAAAAGATGAAAGAGGTAATAGATGTTGAGTCGTATGAAAAAGATATACAGTCCATTGTACATGACAACATTGACGTGGTTTTGCATAGGAATGGCCTTTTTAGATTGGATGGATTCTCGTATACTGTTGGGGATTGCCTTTTCGATACATTCCAGGTTCTATTACATTTCCGGTATTCGTTGACCGAGCTGCGCAATGGATTGATAGATTATTTCTTGGCCTGTTTAAAAAATGGCGATGCTGAGGCTTTGCAGTGCTATGAATACGAACTAGAATCTGATTTTCTTTGGCAGTTGCATGGAATACATGAAGTGGCTACGTATTTTTCAAAGATGCGGTTGTCTGCATCTCCAGTTCTACCTGCACATCAGAGGGGACTTTGGGGAGATACATTATGTATTCGGTGGCTGTCTAACTGACTGAATATATCAGTTGGCATATGGTCATTGACAAGAAAAACAAGATATCTACTATTCAACAAAACTGCATATGACAATCCATATTGCATCTTGTTCCATGATGCCGATGCCCTCAGTGGCAATTATGAACCACTGCTGTACAGAAAAATGTCCATATGCAATATAGAAGGTCCTCGTATCTACTTGTCCGTTATTTGCAAAGACCTTCAATCGCAATGGAAATAGATTTTGGATGGCATAGATTGCTATGGTTTACAGCTGGCAACAAATGTTGTGTCTAGCTGTGGAGATACTCTGTTTAATGTAATTTGTTGTTTGGTAGCAGTCGAGTTCGATGTTCAGTCGCTGCGTCTTTACACCGTACAGTCCTTCTGCAATGCAATTATAGGCGGCAACGAATAGGCTTTTAGGTGCTTGCATCAACACCTTTGCCCATATCTCGTGGAAAATATGCCGGCAGTTGGAAGTTGGCATGAATACCTTGTGAACATGGCACTTCCATATGAAGAAGGGAATATGGAGGGTTGCAAATTCTGTTTGCAATGGCTGTCTATGGTATTCAGGGTGAAGATACAGGTTTGGTTAGCCTCGCCAGCTGGCACTGTCCATTCCTGAGTTACCGATTCAAATTACGATCGAACAATTCACATCCTGTCGTTGAAAATAGATACAACACATATCCATTATGAACCTTTTCTTGGAGATATTGGTAGTTCAGGGTTGAGTGTGCATGCCACCCAAACGACATCGAATCTGCATACGCGTGGAATGCTTTTTAGTGAAAACGAGAGTCCTCCCGGTTGCGATATGGGAAGACAGGGCTTGAACAAAAAAACATGCGTAGAATTCATTTCAGTTGTGATGAGGCCATAGAGGGATTAAACAAAAAACGTAGAGTAAGTTATCACAATTTGAAAAAAATTATTTGTCAAATTCGTCCGACTTCTGATAAGCAAATAGAGGCCTTGAACAAAAAACGTAGAACAGTTTCTGAGAAACTGGGTGAGAGTGAAATTCATCCCAATTGCCACCAGGTCATCCCACCCTTGGGCAAGAAACATAGAGTAAGTTACCACAACTTGAAAAAGGTCATGCGCGAGAGAAAAAAATACATTGCTACACTTCCTTTTAGAGAGAAACTCACATATGACAGTGTAAAGAAATTTGTTCGTGCAGAACATAACATAAACATGTGCGATTGCATATCCAAGAATGGTCATGTAACTGTGGCAGTTCGTGGTGTACATGAAAAATAGGAAACAGTTTCTACCCATACTTCCCTACGAAAAAAAATGCAAGACAGACCTACATGAAACAAATGAAAGACACTCCTTCCATTGCATGTGCAATTTGTGAACAATTGAATTTTTCAAAAAACAGTAAGTCTTTCACGCTTGATTTGCAAGCAGAATACCTCTGGCTGACAGCCCACGATAAACCATTTTCCAGTGAGAAAGTTTGTCTTCCATGCAAATGATCGCTTGAAAATGGAAAACTGCCACAGTTTGCAACCCCTGACCGAGTAAGATGTAATGCACCACTAGCAGATGTAAGTGCACTTACAAAATTTGAGGAGAGACTTGTCTCTTTGCGAATTGCATTTTCTCAAATAAGACCTTGGGGCTATAAGAGACCCCAGATGGGATTAACAAGATCAATTATTAATGTGCATGTTCAGCTAGATGTTGTGCAAAAAGCGTTTCCACAGTTCATTAACAATACAATTACAATTGTTGTGGCTCTGAAAAGACGCTTGCAATACAAAAATGCATATCAGACAGGCAAAGTGCGTGTGCATGCTATCATGAAAGCATTAAAGGAATTATGTTCCGAGGCCCTATACAAAGCAGAGAACATTTGTATAAATGACAATTGGAACAATGTTCTCGCAGAAGAACATGGCAACTCTGCAAAGGCTCTTGAAAATCCTAGTGATTCTGATACAAGTGATGAATCAAAGACTGAAACACCTGCTGAAACATTGGTCCATGGATTCACTGATTCACAGTGCATTCGTGACTTGCAAGACAAAATTGTCAAAATCGCACCTGGCGAGGGGCAATGTCCACTTGGAATATTCAAGGACAAATTCGCCGAGGAAATGAACTTTCCAACACTGTTCTACGAAGATCCACGTGGAACTGATATTACAGAATGATTCAATTATCATAAAATAGTCCGATGTGAGCTACTACATTCAAGCGGTTACTTCTCCTGTCATATAACAAATTTGTTTTTCAAAACAATGCACATAACAATATAGCAAGTTCTGTCCTGCATGTGGGTCCGAATAAGAAAAGGCCAGTTACAAGGAAGAAAGTTGTTGGCCAAGGATGTGAAGTACAAATTAAACCTAGAAAAAATTCTGAAATCTGATATTGGATACATATATTTCAAGAACATCCACACCTCTCCTGACTATTTGCAACAAAACAATTTTTTTTTTTTTTTGGCAATGATCCGACAATTGGGGCCGCCAACATTTTACATCACAATTACAAGTGCAGAGCATTGCTGGGATCCATTGGTGGCTGTCGTTTCTGACTTGCATAGTAACAGGAAACGTAAAAAAAAAACCAATACACTGTAAAATAACGACATTGACTACCTCATAAGAAAAGACCCAGTGACATGTACTCGATACTATAGACATAGAATAAATTCTTTGAGACAATTGATATGCCACGATGAAACGTTTTTCGGAAAAATATCGGACTACTTTTTTGTGACTGAATTCCAGAATAGGGGAAATGAGCATGACCACACACTGTTGTGGATAGAGGGTGCACCGGTCTATGGAGCTGATAACAATTTAGAGATCGAACAATTTGTGGATAAATACATAACATGCAATACAGATCATTTGGAACCAGACCTTGCGAAAGTCCATAGACATTACCATACAAGAAGTTGTAGAAAACGAAAAAGCTCGCATTGCAGATACAACTTTCCCGTTC
>ML795632.1:201825-248127 GCA_009831015.1 Picea engelmannii
TATATATATATATGTTTCTTTAAATTTTCAGCAATATGTAACACGTTTTATTATTTTTTTATATAAATGTTGTAAAATTGTGTTCACTACTTTCTTTCTACTCAAACGTAAAGAGACTGTCATTTCTTCCATCTTTGCAACCTGTCCTGCACAATGTTTGTCACAAAGGCCCTTAAAATTAAAATAGTCCGCAAACCCGCTTCTCAAATTGTACACCGCGTATCTCTGCCTGCTCTTTGTAGGACATGGAATGAGGGCTTCATCGTTGTTCTATAAAATCTCATCCCCATAGTTTATGAAAGTACATATTTCGTATCTATAAAATTAAATGTCTACTTTAAAAAATTACGTATTTGCTATGTATAGTTTATGGTCTGCAGGAACCTATAATTTCATAAATTTCAATTTCTTGTGTCGAGGAGCCCCTGTTTTAAAGAAAATTAATTCGGGAATGCTATTTATTTCGTCCTTCTGCCCACCGCCCTATGTAACAGACACTGGTACTATACCTTTTGCCCTATTTTCCACCAGCGTATGTAAAACCTATGTAAAGAAAACTAATTCGCGAATGCTGAATTTTTGGGACATGAGCTCCTTAAAATTCAAATACTCCGCAAGTCTGATTCTCAATTTGTATATCGCAGAACTACTGGTGCTATTTGTAGGACACAGAAGAACATAAGCGCGTTTTTCAGGTCCCCAGCCCGAGAACCTGCGATCCAAAAAATGCCTAAGTCGAGAAGCCCCTTTTTTAAAGAAAACTAATTCGGGAATCATATTTGTTTCATACTTTTCTCCACCAGCCTATGTAACAGATGTCAGTACTATTTTTTTTTTTTACTCCAGCAACATATGTAAAAAGGAAAACTAATTCGGGAATGCTAAACTTGTTCAACACGAGCGCCTTCAATTTCAAATAGTCCACAAGTCCGTTTGTCAATTTGTATATCACGGAACTCTACGGACTATTTGTAGGCCACAGAACAACAAAAGCCCAATTTTCATCCCGCCAGACTGAGAACCCGCCATTCAAAAATTCTAGTCCTCAAAGTAGCATGTCAATTTGTATATCGCGGAACTCTCGGTGGTATTTGTAGGCCACAAAACAACAAAAACCCAATTTTCAGCCTTCAATCCCGACAACCCAGAATGAAGCGTCCGTGCATGCTCTATATATCTACTTCATCAAATTACATATTTGATTTTTGTAGGCCACAGAACAACAGAAGGACAATTTTCATCCCCCCTAGCCTAAGAACCCGCGATCCAAAATTTCAAATAGTCCGCAAGACCGCTTGTCAATTTGTATATCAAGGAACTCTCAGTGCTATTTGTAGGCCACAGAACAACATAAAACCAATTTTCATCCCGACAGCCCGAGAACCCGCGATCCAAAAATTCAAATAGTCCGCAAAACTGCTTCTCAATTTGTATTTCGTGGAACTCTCGGTGCTATTTGTAGGCGATGGAACAATAGTAGCCCAATTTTCAGCCCACCACCCTGACAACCCGAAATGAAGCTCCCGTGCCTTTGTTTTAAAGAAAACTAATTCGGTATTGGTAGTCTTTTTACGCTTTTGTCCACAAACCTATGGGAGCACAATTGTCAACCTGCCAACCCAACAACTACAATGGTCTATATATCTACTTATTCAAATTACATATTTGGTATCTAGCAACTCTTCTTTGTAACATACGTATGCCCTTAAATATCAAATAGTCCACAACTCCAATTTTCAAATTGTATGTCGCAGAACTCTGGGTGCAATTTGTAGGCTACAGAACAACAAAGACCGAATTTCAGCACACCAATGCGTTACTACTATTTCTGTGTATTTTTTCCACGACCGTATGCAAAGCATATCTAAAGAATAGTACTTCGGAAATGCTAATTTTTTTGGACACCATGCCCTTAAGATTCTAATAGTCCGCAACTCCGATTGTCAATTTGTAAATCGTGGAACTATCCCTGCTTTTTGTAGGGCACGAAAGAACAGAAACATCCCGAGAAGCCGCCATCCAAAAGCTCGCTAACTATTGAATCAAGACTCCGCCTTGTAAAATTACATATTTTGTATGTATAAATTATGCTATTCAGGAACGTTTCATTTCATAAATTTCAATTTCTATTGTGTGTAGGAATGCTAATTTTTTTTGATGTTTTTTGTCAAGAAACCTATGTAACCCACATTACCACTATTTTCCTCGTTTTTTTGCCCACGTACCCATGTACTTCAGCTTCATGCCCATGTGTCTATACTCCTTCGCATTTATTCCCTTTCCCACGGATGGGTTGCTAGTAGAGCACACGCGTCGAGCGGAGCAGCCAGGAGCGATACTCCGTGGCGCCGCCGATGTGACGACCACGTGCCACTCACTCCCAACTACCTAATCAGTTCAAGTTCAACTCGCTCGAGACATGGCGCCATTACTCTCAGTGCACCTTGCTCTGCCTTCGCATCCTTTTGACGGACCAACACCCTCGCTGCGCCTTTACTCTGCGTGTGCGGCCATTTATGGAACCTCACCAGCTGCCCGACCTATTTCAATTACTCCAGCGGGTCCAGATGGCTCATTCTTTCCTTGTTTTTCTTCTTAGAGCTCAGCATCCTACCCAACCTTTCCCTTCTCGGCATTTTTCCTGCCCTGCTCTGTTCCTGCCGTGTTTTTGCTCTCCCACTGTCCCGGAGATGCCCCGGCTATGAAGGAAGTCCAAAGGCCGACCAACCTGCCAGCCAAACCGACCCCGCCTGGTCCCGTGTCCCCCGCCTACTCCCTCCCTATTATCCTCCTCCTCTTCGGCCACCTCATCCTCCTCCCTGGCGCAGTCAACTCAAATTCTCGCATCTCTCCCGCCCCTTCCTGCGTCCCTTGCCAACATAATGGAGGAGCTGGACTGCTCAGGGGCCTCACTGAACAACAACCCATGACCTTTAGCCAATTCCGCATCTGTTTCACACCCAGGCCCTTTGGCCCCTTCCAACTCTCCGGCCACCCAATCGCTTCAAGACCAGCTTCACGACACCCAATTTCAGATGGATGGTCCGGAAGCCAGTCAAAATTTGCGACGACAACCCTAATCTTGAGCGGGTTCCAACGCTGACCCAGAATGCGACTGGCAAACAAGCCTTGCATTGGTGTAGAGCCTGGTATTCGACTTGCGTCGGGACATGGAAGACCTCCGGTTCTGCCCACAGAGCCTGAACGACAAAGCCTCTCGACTCCTTTAGTTGCTCTCCGCATTACAAGGTGCTCATCTCCTCGCACCAGAGGCAGCCCAATCGGCAACAGTCCAAGCAATAACAACCTTGGCACCAGTGTTGCCATTGGAAAATTTGGTCCATGTAGATGCAGATTGCGAGGACCAGAGGCTTCTATCACGCCCGGAGGACGTCCAGAAGGAAGAGCACCTGCCATCAGAGACAGAGAACACTATGCAACTGGACTGCACACCAGTCCAGGAGGAGCCGCCTCCTCCCAGGGACACGACATTTCGCGCCTTCTGCATGGCCGCGTCGCTGGACTACAACCCATACCGATGTTCTATGTTGTTTTTGTCCTTTGTTTTGTCATGTGCATGCCGACCTTTCATGCATTTGTCCATGGTTATTATTATTAGGCTATCTACACTTTCCACAGTTCTAGCGCCCACCCTTACAAGCCAAAATTTTGAACTCTTTTTGTATCAGTGACAATCTACACTTAAGTTATGAAGCGGTTTGGTTGGCTAAGCTGGTTTTCCCTCAGGGCAGCTCAATATTTGCAACTTGAAACCATGGAAATTCTCTATACTCTTTCATTTTGATAGACTTTTATACAATCTTACTTATAAAAAAAAATATTGAATAAAATTTAAAAAATTGCTTATACTATTCATTAAATAAGACATGTTATAGCATTATATAAATTACTTTAAATCTCCATACAACATTATAATATTCTATAAATTGCTACGTGTCATGTATATCACAGAATTGTTCGCTGCAAAATGTATATGACGAAAGTCTTTCCTGCAAAATGTATATCATGTAACACACTGGACATGAAAAGTGTGAACCCAGAAATCCGCCAACCCGCAACTCTGTAATTGTTCAGTACAAAATGTATGAAGTTTTATAGCATTATACAAATTACTATAAATCTTCATACAATGTTATAATCTTCTATAAATTACTGTCTTATGTATATGACAGAATTGTTGGGTGCAAAATTCCTATTGTATGCTATTTTTTTGGTCTTCAACGACGTTGATGTAATTTCCAGAGATATGTAACAGACATTATTTATTTTATAATAAGTTTGTATAGTTCGCAAGCCCGCTTGTCAATTTGTATAGGGCACAGAATAACAGAGGCCCATTTTTGAAACCGACAGCCCGAGAACCCGCGATCCAAAAACTGGCTAAGTATGGAATGACCGCTCCATCCATGCTCTGTAAAACGTGTGCAAAGAAAACCAATTCGACAATGCTATATCTTTTTTGTCCAAGAAAAGCCTTAGTTTTAAAGCAAAATAGTTCGACAATGCTAATTTTTTGGCGTTTTTCTCCACGAATCTATGTAACAGACCTTATTACTATTCTATTGTATAACTGACATTATTAATTTCTGATAAATTTCTATAGTCTGCCACTCCGCCTGTCATTTTATATATCGCGTAACTGTCGGTCCTATTTGTAGGCCACAGAACATAAGAGGCCCAACTTTGAACCCGCCACCCCGAGAACCCACGATCCAAAAACTGGCTAAGTATGCAATGAGGGCTCCGTGCATGCTCTATAAAATCTCATCCCCATACTTGATAAAAGTACAAATTTCGTATGTATAAATCTAAATATATACTTTATACAAGTACATATTTCATATGTATAAAAGTACATATTTCATATGTATAAAACTATATATTTACTTTACTTTGTTCTGCATGCAAACCACATCTACTTCAACTTTCTACCCACGTGTCTCTACTACCTCACATTTACTCCCATCCCAACTTGACAAGGACTCCGCTGCCATGCAACACTTATTCTTAAGTAAATAACCCATAATATCCGTTCAAGTTGTGATTGGAATTTGATTATTTTCATGTTATCCATTAAATTTTGATTATTTTTCCTTATAGCATTTTCCATTTTCCGCATTTCAATGCTATCTAGTTGTATTGAATTTGCAATTAAAACCTAAAGTCACTTTACCATCGAAAAATAATCCAAACAAACACTTTATACGGGTCCTAACAAACATTCAAATAAAGTTCTCTATTTCTTGATGTAATGTCAATTATTGATTGCTTCGCTATTTAGATTGGGTCATGACTCTCTATGAGATGGCATGACAATGTGCAATGTAAGAATCAATAATCATCAATGTGTAATGCGAACATTTTATTTAATTTTAATATTTTTTTTTAATTTCAAATTAATATTAAAACAAAAATATAATTTATATGATTTTAATACAAATATAATGTAATGATTACTTATTAATTTATTATAAGAATGTTTCTTTAATTTCAAATCAACATTAAAAGAGATTAAAAAATTAAAAGTTCTCTTCTTATATAAAACATTTAAGTTTTTTTTTATTTTAAAGTTGGTTCTAGATTAAGATTAAAGTTTGGACATGAATATTCCTATCGTTCTAGCTTATTAGATTTACAAGAATGACATGTAAGTGTCACATCACTTCTACCTTAGACATTGCAAAAATAAATAGAGAAACTTAAATGAATAAATGAATTGAATTATTAATGTTTATAAATTACAAAAGCCATTAACAAGAGTGTCAAAAAGGTTTTGACATTACAAAGTATCATGGAAGACTATCCTAACACAACTCTAAAGGAGCTAATACATATCATATTAGAGTAAATTGTGACATGTAGAAATTGAACCTAGGTGGGGAGGATAACGACCATTTCTTTTCGATTGCTTGAGCTAGATCTAATTGACAAATCAATTATATTATATATAGTAACTATTTGTGTATCATATAAAATATTTATAGGACTATTAAAATTAATATTATTATTATTATTTAATTATAATTTTATTTTTTGAGTTGTAAATTTAATATTCAACATATAAAAATGTAATAGTATATTTAATCAATTATAAATTATTCTAAATAAAATATAATACAAATTTACATATTTTGGCACTGCATCCTTTAGTAAGTGCACAAGGATCTAAAACTTTTATTATAACTCTACATAAAACCAACTTGGAAATTATCATGAGACAATATAGATTAACCTTCACTACATAACACCTCTAACCTAGTTTGATGTAGCATATGATTTTCTATTTTAATATTTTTCTTAGTAGGCACATTTTAGACCCAAATTTACTCTAATAGCATATGCATTCAATAATAGCATCCAAAAAGGCATCGCTTCACCAAAAAAATACCCAACTGCTAGGAGCACAAACCCCAACACATCCATTCTTATATACTCATGGAATCAATCAAGTATAATTTTAAAACTGAATTAAATAAACAATACAAAACACGACAATAACAAGGACCAATGATATTGACAACATTGTAGGTTTACCAAGGATTTATCCTTTCCGAACACAACACATTCCACACTGAGAGTAAGGTCAAAATTGCCTGGTGTAGGCTCTATAAATGTGACAATATATCTATACATTGAACCAACCAAATATGCTCCTATAAGCCCAAAAAGTTACTCCAAGGCTGGAAACAAAACATGATCATAATGCTATAAATACACCTTAAAATCACTTAACCACCTAAAATACACCTAGATCTGCATCAAAACTATTATAAAAGCAATAAATGCACTATAATGGCAGGGTTTTGAAAAAAGCAATTGTGACATGCCAAATTCAATAAATTGAAGTATATATGTACAATAGACATTATAAAGTGCCAATCTATGCAAGTTTAGAGCACCATTCTCCTCTACTAACCAACTCATGCAACTCTGTTGCATGTCATTCCTCACATTGAGACAACTTCGGGCTTCATTTCTAATTTGCTGGTACCCTCTTCTGATTGTCATGTATGTAGTATTATTGGAGATGGAACAAGATAAAGAGAACTGAACATACCTTTACTCATTCAACAGGACCCCGATGAGATGCTCAGAGAATAAGAAATTGTATCATGAACTCTGAATAAATTGACATGGAAAATGAGGTCCCTTAAATAGATAGAAGACTCTTCATCATGCGTGACATGTGGCCTCTTCTAACATTAACTAATGTACATTTGAAATGTTACACTTTGGACTTGTCTGCGAACTATATCCATGTTAAACTTTTTTATTTCGATTTTATTTCTAGGGATGAGTTGCTTCTAGCACTCCTAATGTTGTTGTAATTTGTTTATGCACATCAATCCTATTCAACTATTTTCATCATTCATGAGCATTAATAAAATTTATTTATTTCTTCCCTTCTTTCTATCTAGTACCCTAAAATTTTCCCCACTTAGGAAGAAATTGTCCATGTTTTCTTAAAAAACATCACCCACCATGCCTTCTTACTGCAGGAGGTGATGAGATCACCTGAATTCCTCCCCACTAAAGTGGTTGTGCACTCTTCCTTGACCCAATGCTCTAGATTGCGGTATGCACTGAAGGAGGATAGATATATGCAGCTTGCAACCTTCTTGAATCTAGTTAGAACGATCATCCCTATAAGTCTCGACCAATAGTAAATTAGGAAATTTCTTGAAATATATTGGCCAATTTGACTATTAGTATTGTCTGAGAAAGATGACCTAAACTTGTACATGTTATTATCAGTGTTGCATAGGAACTGCTCCCAATCCAAGGAACTTGGGGATGAAAGAGAAATGTTCCCTATGCGCCTCTTTCAAGCAGTCTAAAAACCACACCAAAATCGAGTAAACGCTATCCCATAACTTCATGAATTCTCTCTTCCAATTTAATTATTTATTTATATAAATATTAATTCCAAAACACATATTGGAGTATACTGCAAGGTTGGACTGAATTTTAATTTCTAAAAGCAAATGTTCAAATGCCTCAAGTTTGGTTTGCTTTGTAATGTTTTGGTTTGCTTGCCTCTTTTCTTCTATCTAACTTGTGCATATTAGAAATCCCTTAGTTCATCACTGATCAATGCAGTCTCTAGGCCTTCACCCTCTTTCTCTGTTCTTTCTCACCATGGCTCTGATACCATGTTAGATTAAAAAACACAGAACATAAATATGCATACACATACACATACAAATAAGAGAGATTATAATTTCTTGATTTAGTGTGATCCAATGATTCAATACATATTAGGAGAGAGATACATACATTAAGTAAGTCCCAAATACCTAATGACCTAATAACCCAATATTTATTAAGTCATGATTACATCACTTAAAATGATCCAAAATGGATCTAGGGAGATATGATAAGTTTCATTAAATCGAATGGACACCATGAAGACTCAATGCAGACTCCATAATGCCCAAAGACAAGAATTTTATTAGTCCTTTTAATGGATATTGCTCTTAAAGGGGCCATGATTAAAATATAGCACATATTGTTGAAAGGAGAGCTACGAAAAAGTTTAAGCAAGTCATTGTTAAAGTTTTAATAACCACGGGCTATGAAATATTTTGGTTATAAGTCTCGTTGAGAAAGACTTATATGAAGGCTGGAGCCCACTCCAATCAAAGCACAACCAATTCATCCTCTCAACATAAAAACCACAACTCACCTTGCAAGTGAAACTGCCTGCCAGTCAATTCGTTTATCACGTGATAGAGGACAATTCATGCAGGTAGCTAGAGTATGTAAATGTATTCTTGAAAGGAGGATAGTTGAGCTTCTTGACATCATAAGTCAACCAGTTGTGGGATCGATTTGCATTCCCCATTGGATGAGGCAACTCCAAGCAAATCCCAAAACTAAAAGTCACTTGTTGGAGGAAGCAATTAGGGGCCATAATTGTTCAACATAACAAAGATCTCTTGTGTTTTGTTCTGTTCAACAAAACATAACACCCATTAATATCTCTAGCTGCCAATCGAAGGTTTGCAAGACTCATACTGAACCACAACAGTAGTGAAAATCTTGAAGACCTTTGGAGTTCTAAGCACAAGTAAATTGGCCATGCACTTTGCAGATCAGGTTGTATGAATTTTCGAAGAGGATGGGCTTAGTATTGACTCCACTTTATTTCGAGACATTCTTCACATTCTATTGGAAGCTATAGTTGGTGACATGAGGCCTACTCCTTAGTTGCTGCTAGTGAATCATGGTGACTTTAACGAACCTATGGCCACATTTTTGTGACAAGACACCCTTCTTATGTCCTTTGATGCAATGTCCACTCACAACTTAAGAAGTTAGCAGGATCTGGACCACTTCACTCTCTTGATAACTCTATGGATGATTCTCAACTACTTTCAGTGGATCAGTTTGTTTGTGTGGATATTCTTTTTCCACACTATGACTGGAAATACTATATGCATGATCATTCAGTGTTTCACATAGATCTTCTATCTCTCCAATGTAATCTTGGCATCTATTGGACGTACTATCAGTGGCACCTTCAATCTCATCAACGGATTGGATCCTTTTGTGATCCTTTAATCACCAAGTATACTTCAATCACTCTTTCTTTCAAAATTCAACCAGAGGCCCCCTTTGCTAGGTTGTGGAACTGTGTTGGTACTAGAACTATGGTGTTTTGGGGAGATTCTATCTACAAATTGCCCACATTTAGCATCAATGGAGGAAGGTTCAATCTAATGCTTTCTCTTCTTGACCTCCTATCCATCTTTAGGTAGGATGTTATGCATAAGGCCAACCCTATGTTGAGGTGGTTATTCATCAACCCTCTCACGTCTTTATCTCAGCTACGATTGACCGTATATTTGAGTTGGATATCCACAAACCAACTCTCTCTTCTATTTCAACTGCCTTTACTCTTAGTTTGATTTGAAATAGGTGTTTATAAACCCACTCTCTTCTATATTTTATCCATGGCCACTCTTTGAGGAGCTAGGTATTTATAAACCGACTCTCATTTTGTATTTGACCTTCCTTTTGAGTTGCACTCTCTTCAATGCATTTATGTTTGGTATTTACATTCCCATACCCTTGTTTCATTTCAGCTGTCTAATTTGTGTTCAAGCTGATATATTATATTCAAGCTTCTTTCTTAATTGTTCTCTCTCAAGTGTATCTATGTTGGGTATTTACATACCCACACCCCTGTTGTATTTGAGCTTTCTCAACAATGTTCAAGCTCCTTTAGATATAAGGAGTTGGGTCTTCCTACTCTCATTTCAACTACAATTATACTAATTAGAGTTGGGAACTTCCATCTCTTCTCTCTTATAGGATGTTCCTTCCAACACTTATTCAGATGGGAAAAACAATGGGATTATTCTTCAAGTGGATGTGCAGTAGGGATGAGATTTGTATTTCAACCCTCCTCAATTAGATGAGCAAGTAATGATCATATTTTGGAACAAATGATAAATTCAATGGCAATTTTTTTTCAATTGATTAGTAGTTTGTTGGAAGCATTCTACCAATAGATTATTGGGTCAACACTTATAATGTGTCAAGTCATCACAAACCCACTCTTTCTATACATATTAAAGATACACCATTATTGTGTGAATTGTTGGATGAGTTCATCAAATAGATAGGTGTGCAAGATGTTTTGCAAGTCATAACATAATAATGTTGTTAATTATGTGCGCGTTGGTAGGATGTTAATGGCGAGGTACCGCACATTGTTCGAAGCTCCATGTGTTCCATGTTGCATCAATTTGATTCTCAAGGAAGTGGAAAAAAATTATTATATCAATTGATTTCACTAGGAGCATCATGAAATCCATACATAACCATGCATATGTTTTAGCCTAATGAGAAAATTCACAACAAATAGAGAGTTGGCGCATCCTTCCATCAAATTCTTCACCAACGACTTCATTTATATTCTATCTCTCCTTGGTTGCATGTTGGAGATAAAGAGGATATTCATTTCAAATGAGAGGTATGCTAATATGTTTATCAAAATACATGAAGACCAAGACATTGTTAAATTAGTCTACCGAGATTCCTTTTGGGCAAGAGTGGAGAAGGTGCACAAAACTAGTGAGTCTTTGGTAAAGGTTCTTCACCTAGGGAAAAGCCAACAATGGGTTACTTGTATGAGACCATAGATAGGGCCCTAAAATTTATCTAAAATAAGTTATCTATTCCTATTACAAAGACAAGGGTGATGAGGGATATGAAAAACAGGTAATGATTTGTCATTTAACTGATGAACAATGGAACAAGATTTTCCATAATCCCATTCATGCAACAAGGCTCTTCCTCAAGCCTAATTTATCTTACTTGTGTTTTTTTGATTTCAATGACGAGGTTATGGAGAGGCTCCTTACATGTCTTCAGAGGATGATTCCTAATCTGGCTAACCCCTATACCATAAGCTAGGGATTGAACTAGTTGAATTTGATATGGTTATCTAGGAAAGGAAAACTTTAATGCCATGTAAGAAATTTAAATTTTAATTACGAACTTCAATGCTTTATTTTATTTTCTTTGTTTTCTTATTTCACATTTTCTATAGAATGGAAATGTAATTTAAGTCTTGTATTTTTTCTTATTTGTTGTAGTTGTTTGGTGTTGGAATTATGGTGTAAAAGTACCACTTTTATAGAGATTCGTCATTCGGGTGCTTAGCCAAAATTGCGGTGCTTTGGTTTGCACGCTTAATTGAAGTGTATTTGAAAAAATACACAAAAAAAGTGCAACAGGTTAGAAATTAAATTTATTGTGAATTTATGATTCTCTAACATTTCTTATGACCCTCAAGGCTTGATATTTATTTGGACCCTCTTGTAGCTTAGAATATTAGCACCTTAATGATATGCATTATGTCTACAACAATCTTTAGTTGTGGTTGAAGCATTGGAGAAAATGCCTAATGTGAATTCCATTTCCATAAATGGCATTGAAACCACATATGAGTCGCCGACGGAGCTCAAAGGAGATATTATGGAGGAGGCACCTGAGTGGTTAGGGGAGGATAAGCTAGTGGTAGGGGAGTCAATGGATATCCTAGTGTCATTAGGGAAGGAGGATGAGAGTCGACAATCAAAGAGTTAAGATATTTACAAATCCACTACCTACACAAATTGAGATAGTGACTAGTAGGCTTTCAACTCCAACCACAAGACCTTCTAGAGGATGACCCATTACCTTTGTCTGTAAAAGGGGCAGAGGAAATTGATCATTGTAGATGAATCGTGACATTGAGATCCATTTATTAAATATTTGATGTAATTTTCTATTGTGTATTCAATTTTTAGTCTTGACTAGAGAATTATATGTATCAACTTAATGTATGATATATCATTTGACATTTTATACATCTTACATATAAATATTGTTTTCATATTTATGTGACAAAGTGATTATTCAATGTTGTTGTTAGCTTCTTCATTTTTTAAATAGATATATTTTACATTTTTTAAGTTTGTCGAATTTTTCCCGATTTTTTCTGATTTCCACAATTTGAGTTTGTCAATTTTTGTTGATGTCGATTTTTGCAATATTAATTAAGACATCTCAATTTAAATTAAAGGCTAGCATCATGTACAAAAAGAGAAAGGACGACATAATGAGAAGGTGTGTGGATTCTGGAATCTTCCATGACATAGTTGATGGTTGAAGAAGCTCATTGGGGAGCATCAAGTGGACACTTCTATGCTCCTTTGAAATACAAAAAGCTTATATGTTCTGGAGTATGGAGCATTGAAGGAGGATAGTGCATATAGGTACAAGTGCCAACTCCATGAGATTATCTATAATGCATAGCGGGGGCCATTATAGATAGATGGATACATATGCATATGGGTGCAAGTGCCAACTCCATGGGATTATCTATTCTGCATAGAGAGGGCCATTATAGATAGATGGATACATGTGCATATGTCCATTTTCACTAGTATTTTTATCTGAATTTGTGCCTATGTACGTCTATATCTATGTATCCAGACAAATAGTAGAACAAGTACATAAGAAAATCCAACTGGATATTGAATAGATCATCAAGGATGGAAGTGTTCCTCTTAAGTATCTGTAGATATTTACAATTATCTAAAGTGATGCCATTATCAACTATTGACATTTCATATTCAAGGATTTAAACATTTATCTCTTGCAACCAATAGGCAAGGAGAAATTGTGTGCAACATGTGGCGCATGATCACAAACACTATTGGTGATTAATGCAGACCACCCTGTATCCCTTACTAGTTTTGTATTGAGAATTACAGCTATATATAAAGTACTGTATATTTTTGTAAATTTTTTCTTAAACAACGGAAGCAAATAACCAATAAGTTTGTAATCCTTTTTGTAGTTTAATAAATTATAACTTCACAGTAAGCAGAAAGGACAATAATCATCATGTATAATGTATTGCTCTAAACAAAGTGATAGGGGTTGCAAATTTTGGCAAGTATTTATGTAATATTGTAGTATTGTTATGTGAAATGATGATTAAGAACCACTCCCTTCCAACTAATCTACTATCCTAGTAACTCATGTATCATATGACAATCTTAAATCTACCTACACCAGACATACCATTTATGAGAAAATATCACACAAACATTTGCGTTGAAATGTTCAGAAGTAACTAATGAATACCTATCAGTAAAATAAAATGCTTCCTCAACTCCATCACCATGGTGGACATCAATATCAATATAGAGAACTCTGGCATGATGTTTGAGAAACTCCAAAATTTCCAACACCAAGTCAATGATACAACAAAAACCTTATGCCTCACACTTTTTAGCATGGTGAAGGCCACCGAACCAATTTATTGCAGTGTCACAAATTTGATTGTTCAGTCGGTGAGAGGCATCTTAGTATGAATCAAAGGATAGCGTCCCCATTAGGCCTCCTAACATAAATTAAGACTAGATAAATCATATTTTTCCAAGAAATGTTCCACCTACATATAGTGCCACCGACATAATTTTGACAAAACTCAAAGAGGTTCTCAAATACAGGAAATCTTCTCCCATATTGTCTACAAAAACAAACAACACAACAGTAAGGATAATATAGGTCTTGCAGTAAAACCATAAAAAAATAAGATATATTGACAAAATTGAAAAAATGAGATATGCATTTTAAGAACTACAAAACATTACAATCACTTCATATAGACCAGACGATGGAATGGGAACATTAAACTTCCTCTTGAAACTCCCAACAATAACAATATTAATACATTGAAAAATATTGTTCTAGATTTTATCATCCCTATATTTAATGGGAAAAAAATGCACAACTTCTATAGTTTAAGACAATATGATAGTTTATGGAAGAAAAATAAACCCCAATCCAGAAGACTACCCCAAGATTATAGGAAAATGCATTCATATATACCCTAATGTAACCAAACCTGCTTGTTATAAGCATACAAAACAACCTTCTAAAGGAATATTTCGTGGCCATTAATATTATCTAAAGGGCACATGCCTTGCCTCTTAGTAGCTCCTTGGTGAACATGTATTGGGTATTAGACATTATTCGATGCAAGAACTCCACATAGTCCGTTGAATGAAACTAAGCAAGTTCCACTAGATATGATTTATGTTGTCGTTACAGACAAAAATCAAGAAAATACTAACATGAATATGGGATAATATTAAGTATAGAAAAAAACAAATACTCGACAAAGATAAATGACATATTAGAAGGTTTCAAACACACATATATCTCCATCTTCTTGTGAAGTTCATAAGAAAACACTAGATTGTGTGTCAAACATAGTTGATGTGGCTTCATAGGATGATTTGGACCAAAGTAGACACTGGCCACATCCCTTGCATGATTGAATAAAGCACATTAGCATTTGCTACTAAGATTCTATAATGATAAGAGGGAAAATTGACATGCATAGAACAAATAAAACTATTTCAAGTCCAAACAACATAAATAGACTTATGTATCATCCCCTATTCATTGCATATTTGGTCATGCATACAAATAAATTGACCCCAATTTCTCTTACAGAGGAGGAAAAAATAGATGTTAAAATGAGTTACATCAATAAAACAATCTGGTGAAGCTTAGTTACTCTTGAATTGTCTATGTCAATTATTCTTGTTTTTTCTATCAGTCTTTTAACTTGGAAAACTCTAGGATTTGATAGAGCAAATTTTGTCCAGATATCCCAAGGAAATGAGAACAATAATAAATAATAGCATTAGAAAAGTATGTAATAGAACCATGTTTATTTTGTATGATAGGATTAAGAAAGAAGATCCTAGTAGTATCCCCATTGCCGAACTTTGGAAGATTGATCAAAAGAAAATTAAGTTGTACTATAGATGTAGTGTCCCCACTGCTCACCCATAAATATTTTCTGATACCGATAAAGATAAATGCATCTACAACATTTCTAAAACATGAATCCAACAAATTATACTCTTACACAACAACATCAATTCACTTAAAAATCAAAGTTACATGCACAACAATAAAAACCCATGAATAAAACTAGTAATCATAAATAAAATTCACTTATCTTTTAACAACAAATAATCAATTGGATGTAAGGGACAAATGTTTCTCCCAATCGTAGATTTGTTGCTCCAAATTTGAGCAACAAATCACCCCCGATCTAGGGATACAATTCCACAAAAGAGGGTGTCTCTCACAACCCAATTCACTCCCACAACTAACTAGTTTTCCTATAGCTATCCCAATCCACCGACTCTCTCTTCCCCTCAACCTGTGCAACCCAAGGAATTAGTATTTCCAAGAATTGGGATCCCCGTTCACTGCACACAGTCCCTTAGACCTTCCCTCTTCCCTCTAGGGCTCCAACACAAGGTTGGTTAGGAATCTCTATTGTTGGGGACTCTAGGGATGTTAGATACCCCAAGAAAATAACAAAACAACCCACTGTTCAAAGGAAAATATCTCACACATAAATATCCCTCTCTACATGCATAACAACCTACTTCTTCATGCAACAATAGCCCCAACTAGCTTTCCACAACACCTACTATGGATGCGTTCAATCTCCAATGCTTCACACTCTCTTGCTACTCCAAAAATTGTATGTAAAAATTGCCCACAATGGCCATTCGAATTTCCCTTTTACCCATGAGAGTTGAATCACATTTCCCAAGGTTGATTGTACTTAGCCCCCATTCTCTCATAACTATAGGTTGTGACTTTTCCCACCAAACCCTCTTACATGTGTTTAATGATTGAGGTCTCATACACTCAAAAGGAAATTAGAAGGTTCACTCAAAGTAATAATTTTAGGAAAGTGGGTTGGAATTAATACTCATGAATAATTCCCCCCCTTGGACCCCTCTTTAGACCTTATTAGGCATTCCCCTAGCCCCCAATTACTTTGTCTGTGTCCACCCTTAGCCAACACCACATTTATTTTATTATTACGATTATATACAATGTTTACAAATTACATATTCGGGCCCGCGACCTTACATTGTATTTAATTACACATCACTAAAATGAGGATTATAAACGGGGATGTTACATTCCCCCCCCCCCACACACACACACAAATTGCATCTTCATCGGTGCACAACACCATACCAGTATACATGTATAAAATTTACATCATAACACTTGAAAATTTTGCAAGTTCAACTCCTAGAGAAATTCCAACCATCAATCTCTCATTCCGCACAACCTGCACAACCCAATTTTGCAAGTTCAACTCCTGCAACAATTCCAACCATCAATCTCTCGTTCCCCACAACTTGCACAAGCCAAGGCAGTGTACCCCATTTAATGCACCATAATCCCTCAAGTTGTATCACTTCCCTTCCAGGGCTCTAGAATAGATCGCATAGGAACTCTCCGAGATATGGCTCTAGGAACTCCAACTTCCAAAATGGAGCCTTGCATACTTATGTACATTCAACTTTCTTCAAAGTTTTCAAAATTTGTGGGTACTACTCCTGCATGGTTTCTTCGTGCTCCCACATGGCATCTTCAAGACCATAGTAGGTTCATTGAAGCTTTACTAGACTGATGGCTTTGTTTTGGAGCACTTTGACTTTCCAATGAAGGATGCAGACTGGTTCTACCCAAAAGTCACATTCATGATTGTTGATAAAAAATAGTCAACCTTATTTTCCCGCTCCTGGAATATACAAAAAACTTAACATCAAAAGCAGAGATTTTTGAACTATTATAAGTTCATTATGTAACCCTCAGTTTCATCTTCGCCACACAATTTTCAGATTTGAAATATGAGTCCATATTCTCAAGATATCCAGGTTTGGGTGTAACCGACAACAAGCGCTTCTTCTTTGTGGAACAAAGCTAAGAATATTTGGAACCACAATTATGTTCTTGGAACGTCTCTTCACATACTCTCCATTCTTACGACTTAGTCTATTTCTCTTATAAGTCTATGGGACTTAGTCTTATTCTCCTCATCTCTTATATGACTCTACCTCTCACACTCTCCCATACTCTCACACCCTTCCCATACTTATAATTTTTTACTCTCCTCCGTGGGTTCAGATCAACTCCTTATTTCTCCTCATCCTCCTTATCTCCCCATCCAACCCCTCTACACCACTTAGTTATTTTATCAAACCCACTCCCCTCCCTTCTTCCTACATCGTAGATTTGCAGATTCCCTCACCTCCTTCAATCCCCAACCCGTGAACCCACCATACTCTCTCAACCCGCGAACCCTCCATACTCTCTCAATCGGTGACCCCCTAACTCCGCTACCCTATTCCGCCCCCCCAACATCACCCTACACCACCTTATCCCTCTGCCACCTACACTTTACCCCTCCCCCTACATTACTCTCACCTTCCCTCTAGTTCCACCTTATTCCCACACTTAACCAATATTTTAAATTACCTCCATGAATCATTAACCAATCAAATTATTCCATGTGGCAACCAATCATCTCGTGACACATGGAAACCACTCATCTCATGACACATGGCAGCCCACAAATGGTTGACAGATGGTAGTGAATAACCTCATGACATGTGGAAGTTCATGGTGGCCTATCAAGAAATGACATGTGGTGATGATGTGGACAACTAACTCATCGCCACTGGGCGCTGACTAGGCATTTAAATTACCTCCATGAATCATTAACCAATCAAATTATTCCATGTGGCAACCAATCATCTCGTGACACATGGAAACCACTCATCTCATGACACATGGCAGACACATGGCATATCACAATTGGTTGAAAGATGGCAGTGAATAACCTCATGACATGTGGAAGTTCATGGTGACCTATCAAGCAATGACATGTGGTGATTATGTGGACAACGAACTCATCGCTACTGGGCGCTGACTAGGCATGGGTGGAGGATGACTGAATAACAGTGAATAACCTCATGACATGTGGAAGTTAATGGTGACCTATCAAGAAATGACATGTGGTGATTATGTGGAAATCTAACTCATCACCATTGGGAGCTGACTAGGCATGGGTGGAGGATGACTGAACGATCAAAAATTTAATTAATTAATTAATTTCCTAAGGGGTTGAATTCCAAGTTTCCATAGTCTTCTCTTATTTCTTACTAAGTGTATATCACACTTTTTGATATATATATTAAATACTCTAATATCCCCATGCATGTGGGATAAGTATTTTGAAGAAAAGTCGAAATTCTATGAAGGAGGGCGAAATTCAAACCAAGGGCCTAGATTGCCCCATGAAGATCAATCAACAATTGTCAAGTCTTAATCTTCTAAAGGCCATATCTTGAGATCTAAGAGTCGGAATCACACAAAGTTTACCATGTTGGAAAGGTAATTCAATGAATAAGATTATGGAATAGGTTTCAAGGGCTGAAAGTGGCCATATTTTTCTCATAATTTTAAATAAAAGTCATCAACATTTTTATGCCTTGCTGATAAATCTGCTTGACACCTTGACTTCACGAGCTCATATCTTGAGATCCAGGAATCAAAATTGTGCCCAAGAGGACTCGTTGGAAATATGAGACAATGAAGATAAAATATAAATTGGTTTACATGGATGAAAATTTGAATATCACATCCATAAAAGTAAAACACAGTCCCCTCTTTAAAAGGGCAGCTAAACAATTGTTTCAAAATAAAAGTTTATTAAAAAACTTTTATTAAAGGATGAAAGGGGACCCACTTCAAGATGAGAATGTAAATGATGTGAATTTATTTATGAGACTTAAAAGTGACATTAATTAAAGTGATCTCTCCAAGAAATAAAAATCCCTAACTATTCAAGAAGTTAGAAGAACTGATTTTAAAAGGAAAGAAAGGGCTTCATCAAAGGGTCAGAGAAGGTTGCATTATCAAAGAGAGAGATAAAAAACAAGGGACCAACCATTAGTATGCAGCCAAGACTCTGATCAACAAAAACTATTTTCATCTTCTCCATTCTTCTTCTTCTTCTACACCATTTTATCATGGCTTTTTGTTCATGTTTTTGAAATGAATATAAAGCTGAGTTCTTGAGTGTTTCTCTTGTAATCTTCCAAAAATTTTCTTACATGATCATGGAGTATTTACAGACATGTATATGACTATCAAATAGATTTTGTATAATGAAGAATATCTTTCATGAATAAAACTCCACAAAGAATTACTTTGGGGCACGACTTTGATGATGTTTCAGCTCTTGGTATTTCCGAGTGTGAGATGTTTGAAGTATGCTTATCAAATTCTCTTATGTTTTAACTGCAATAATTTTTTAAAATTCTTTGAGATGATCAAAACTATTCTCTCATTTTTCTTGTGAGAATATATGGACACATCCTCCATTTGTATGTGATTTAGAGGGTTGTATATATGATGTTAAGCATAAAGATATTTTGATATTGAAGCCACCCTTCAATATTTCTATTGTTAAAAGCCACTTTCTGCACATAAAGATCATATCAGGTTATTAAAGAGCCATTTCATATATATATATATATATATATATATAAAGCAATAAAGACTCGGAGTTTTCTATCTAGCATTCTCCCCAATTCAAGAATATCAAGATTGTCTTTTAGATTATACAGAGGAGTACCACCTCTATAAAAACGCAGGGGGATTCATATCCTTGTGAGGTTGTTGTTTCGATATTAACCGATTCACACATCAACATTTTTTGCAACTGTATTGGGGAACCATTTATTTTCAAGAAATTTGAGACCTTGCTTCAGGTTTGATTGAAGAACCAGAGTCTCCATGATTCAAAGTTTCAAAAAGAAAATTCAATAAGACTGCTACTTGTTCTAGATGCTTGAGGTTTATTAAAAGATTATTTAGAAATGTTTGAATGAACTCAAAAAGAGCCAAGTGTTATAGAAAATTTTTCCACACTCCATGCATATTGCTTTGATGGCCTTCCATTTCCCTCTGCAGATTCAAGTTCCCCCATTTTGTTCACTCCAGAGTTATAAATACAAATTTTTTTCCATATACACAGGCCACCGTTATACAACTCACATATACACACACTGCTCCATTACAACCCACACACATTGGGTTTTGTGCTAAAAAATTAAAAATATGTCGGGTTTCCATGCCATGTCATGAGATCCATGATCTCTGACCTTCTATATACTGGAAACGCTTTGACCCGACCCTTTAATTCCATTTGGGGGCTATAAATTGAGCCACATACAAGCATTGAACACACATCATTGAGAGCAAAGACACTCTGGAGAAATTTCACTGCATATTGAGTTTGCATCCTTTTGTCCTTGAAAGTCTGAACTTCCTATGTTCATCCCCCAAGCTCTTCCTATCTTGAGAAGGAGAAACTCAATTTCTCCTATTACTTGTGAGCTTGACTTTGTGGAGGATTGAAGTGGCAAAGGTCGAGTTGGAGGGACTTAGTTTCTCGGTTTCGATATGTGTCATTACAGAAGTTTTTCACCTATGTACTTTTGTTGATTACATTAATAGAAATACTCTTTTCTCATCCAATTATATGTCACAAATATTTACATTAATTTCCATGGGCATATTTGTTATACATGTTAATGGATTATGCTAGTTTATATGCTAACTTTCTGCATAATTTCTATATGCTTGTATATCTTGATTGTTGAGGGAAAGTTGTAGGCATGAAGCTTTCGGTCGTGAGATCAACCGAGGTCTTATTCGAACGTCTTGATGAGGTAGGCTCTTAGACTTTTCTTGTTAGCATTTCTATTTATCTAGCATACTTGAGTTTAGATTTGATTTCTGGGTGTCGTTCCGTCTGTTGTGGTTTACCCCTTGCCATAAATATTTTCCTCGTAACATATATGATGAGGATCTTTTACTGACACTTAATCACATGTGAACATGAGCAAATAATCATTATGCATTGCATATTAACATGCGAAAATTTTCATAATTATGTGCATGTGTGCAATTTAATCTCTACTTAATCAAGCGAGAATGAAAACCAAACTCACACACATAATTTGGTACCCATATGTTAATGGAGTTCACCAGATGTCCTGGATACATCTCTGGATCCACTTGGAATATGAATCATTTTATTGTCCTTCTATAGCAGGGATGAAACCTTCTCACAAAATGTGGTACATTCTCCTTACAAGGATGAAACCTAGAGAAACCTTCTCTTACACAAAGAAATTAAGGCTCTCACATGAGTAAAATTTCTTCAAACACCAGAAGGACTACATTCCTCTCAATGCAAAGTTCTCTCAAAGGGGCCTAAAGGGGCGTCCTCCACAATGCTTACATAAGGAATTTATATAGTTTCTCTCTCTCCATAATTCAAGGAGACAAGATCCACAATTTTATGATCTAATAACAACTCAAGGACAAAAATGAGAAAGCATCTCAACCAACCTTAACTTCCCCTTGAGACTAGGAAACTACTTGTGATAAAATGAGGAAGAATCCCAAACCAACTCATGAGACTCCCAACCTCCTCTTAAAATTAGGAAACTAATTTGTGAGGTGGATTCTCACACAAAACTAATTTCCCCTTAAAACTAGGAAACTAATTGTGAGCTGGATTCTCACACTTAATTTTAATTTCCTTTCTACAAATTAAATGAAAAATACATAAGCACATTATGCTAAAAAATATTAATCATTTTTACAATATGAAGCATTAAACATTCCTTTTAAACTTTGTCACTTAGCAATAATTATCATTTTAATGATCTTCTCCATGGTGTGTGAAGTAATGAATCCTTGTGTGGATATCCTCCTAGATCACTTGGATTCACTAGGAATTGGCCTAGATGGAGGAGTCAAGTACTAGGTGACAATACCATGACTCGAGACTTTTCCCCAAGGACACACCTAGTGGATTGAATATTTCTTCCATGTTACCTGAGGTGTGTATAAGGCGGCAACAAGTACTAAATTGAAACTAATTATATACAACTACAAATTCAACACAACCTCTTCTATTGATTTTCTAGGAAATTATTTCTCATGCAATGCACATACTAATTATTAATTTCGTATAACATCACACACATATACAACTTAAAGTATGCAGAGTATTTGAACAACTCCCACTATTAAATGCATCATGAAAGGAAATATATCATCAAAATTTCCATTCATTAAGTTGACATACCATTAGGAAGCTCTTTATCAAGAAGTACCCCAGTTTCCACAGACCAACAATGAACAACATTCTCTTTTGTGTAGCCTCCTCCCCTAGTAACTTTAAATAGCATCCTTATTCATGTTCAACCCTTGTGATAATAACAATACATTTATTAACTTGCAGCTTGCTTTGAACTAATAACTAAAAGAACTCAACAATCGTGGCAAATTTATTTTCTTCACAAATCTCACACACTGTGCATGACCTTCCATCAATATTACAAACATAAAAGATTCACCTTCCAAATTAGTCTCTTTTGTTTAAAATCAATACTTCTAGTTGTACAAAATAAGATAGGAACATTAAATGTAAACTAAGCAATGAAAATTTCAAATTCAATTTCTAGGACAAATTGCCAAGGCACTACAATATCTATGCTTTGACAGGCTCAAGAAAGATATTTCAATTACAAGCAAAGAAGCACCATCGATGGATAGGTTAAAGAAACCAAGGCGATCCCTAGCCAACGAATCAACTCCATACTGAAGAACAATGGCACCAGACTAGTATATTTCAACTACTTTGGAAATCGTATGCATTATTACAGTGTCCTTACAAGTGAATAATGCATGCTATCACTACTTTATTATATCATATTAGACTCTATTCAAGCCTTGATACTAGACATTCAGTGTTTAGTGCTTACAATTTTGAAAAGTCGTGTAAAACTAGCATCATCAACTCCATCTTTGAGAGGGACATTAATAACATAACATTTTCCTTCTCTTTCTCCAACCTCCTTTACAAGATAAACAAAATTGGCAATTAGTTAACATATCAACTATTTGAATTAGTTCAATAGAAAAAAAAATCAAGAAAGCTCATATGATCCTAATCCATCATTAGTTTGCTAGTGATCTCATGGAGATGGTTAAAACATGCTCCCAGAAAGACAAATGATATTCTTGAATACAAAATACAAAAACCAAAATAATCTTCCAGAAAATCAAAATACATTGCAGTGATTCAAAAGCTATGTTACTAAAAGGTGTGTCCCCAACACTGAGAATCTCCCCATTCTGGGTTCACATCTCCCCATTCGATGGACACATCCCATGTGAAGTGTGTGTGATGGCACCCCTAGTAAAACTGAAGGGACATCCCCTCAAAACAATTCAAAATTCAGCTTCACACAATCCAATCCCATGTCCATTGTTCTAACTTTTAAGCTCTGATCCATGTCCTCCATGCCCAACAATATGATTTTAGGTTTGATTTTCATTTTCCATGCCATGCGATCTGTTACATAAATCTATTCAGTAAGCTATCCCAAGATGCTAACCTGGATATTTCAATCCCAACTAGATGATATAGAGGTTTAATCTGTGTATTATATGTCCAATATCCATGCAAAGGTTGGATTTGTGTTTTCTATTTCCTGACAACCTCTTACAAAGATCCATCATTTTTGTCTAGTGCTAAAATATAGACTGTACACCTACAAACTTTCTTCAAGATTCACACTTCCCACAACTATGTACCCTTCGCCCAAGTTTTCACAGAGACATATAACTTGCAGATTTCTATTGTTCAATAGTATAAAGTTTGGTTATACAATGTTGCACAACTGCTCCCAACACTTGGGGAGATTCTTTGTCTAGTTCCCCCACTTCTAGGACCTCAATAATGGGATTGAAACATTCCTAACTGGCTAAGAACATTGTTGGGAACGTTCTTGACACTCCATAACAAATCCATGTTGTTCAAAGAACCACACAACCCGGACCCATCAAAACAAAGCTATTGGGCCTCTCGACTTGTCATGGAATAACCACATGCTCCTTGACAACTCATTGTTTCCTTTATAACATATGTTGGGTATACCGTACATAAGGGGTCAAGGATTGTAAGTTATAGGTCAAGATTACTCTCCACCATCTATTGGTATAAAATATCAGTAGTATTCCTACGACCTCCCACAATATGTAAACCTATTCTTGATTAGGTGATGGCATGCTATAGGTCACATTTCACACCTGTTGATTTCCTATGTTCTCCAACCCATTGAGGCAACTATAATTTTCAAGATGGAGAACCATGACTTCTGTGGCACTCTATGGAATCTCCTTAGAACTATCATTAAATCATTTGCAAGCAGATCCATGGAACTCTTGTCTTCACACAGGTTCCACTCCTCAGACTACATGAAACATCCCAATGTTGATCCTGTTTATGGAAATCGTTGGAACAACTTCATTCCATTTGTAATTAACTACACATTCACTCAAAATTCTAGTGCTCTCATTCAACCATAAAAAGTAGCTCGTCAAGTTTAATAGATCCCAATGAATAACACTGGCACTTGGACATCGTGAGATATTTGAATATGTCAATTTTCACATATGTCTCTATGTGACCAATTTTCAGATCTGAAAATTTCCACCTAGTGAACTAACAATCAAACCCTAGCTGTTATGACTCAACAATTTTACACTAAAAATTATATGCTATGGAAACACAAAATATCAGAGATGAATCATCAACACAACTAAGACAATTTTTTGTTTGTAATCTTTATTTAAATTCATAAAATTTGAGGGAAAACCAACCCTCTTGGTCAACCTACTTTGACAAAAAAACATGACAACCTTGTCCTCCTCAAAACAGTAAAATCAACAAAATACAAACACAACAAATACCCAGAAATCCTCCTCTGCTAGAAAAATCTGCTGCTGCCACTGTACCTATGCTGACATCAACCATACGAATGTTGACTTCAACAATACGAACATGTTGCTGCCTCAATCTCCTTGCATGTG
Source organism: Picea engelmannii (assembly GCA_009831015.1). Taxonomy (NCBI): domain Eukaryota; kingdom Viridiplantae; phylum Streptophyta; class Pinopsida; order Pinales; family Pinaceae; genus Picea; species Picea engelmannii. The sequence goes on from ML795632.1 coordinate 227,209, forward strand.
TGGACCATTTCAACTCAGAAAATCTGTCACATGTGTGGCCTGCTTACCCTCACATGTGCAGACCATGTACAGATAGTCCGTACAACTTTTTTACTCACACGTGAGAGCTGTATGAATTGCTCACACGTGCATCCTAGAAATATTCTAGTACTAAAAGACAAGTATCATGGGTTGAAGAGGCCATACATGAGATTCAGAGGCATGATGCTTCTAGTGATGATGAGACATTGATGGAGGATCCATTTGCTTCAATAGGTATCACTACAATGATAGAGGAGGTAACCAGTTAGGAAGATTGGGGAGTAGGATTTGCCTTAGTCACAGAGAGAGCAACTAGTGAGGTAGATCATACATCAGGATGTGCTTCGGTTATAGAGGGATTAGCTAGTCAGGAGGATTGGAGTGCAGATGTGGTAGCAGATCCAGTGCAGGAGACATAGCCACTTCCAGTATGGGAGACATAGGTACTTCTAGATGTTGGAGGATGGGAAACCTCCCTCATCTAAGAGGTAGTGTTGATTTTGTAGCTTCAGGAGGTATTCCCATAAGAGGCCAAGGTATCAGGCATGTAGGGATTTTCATTGGCACTAGCTTTGCCTTTTCATTTCGTCAAAATCAACCTTGGAATGAGGTGGGGGCCTTATGGGCTTAGTGATGGGATTTGGGGGTTTGTGAAGGGGCTCTGGTACCAAGTCAATTTTCACATGCAACTCTATGTGACTAATTTCAGATCTAAAAATTGACTCCTAGTGATTTAACAATAAAACCCTAGTTGTTATCATTGAACAATTTTACACTGAAATTAATGATTGAAAACATATGCAACGGAAACAAAAAGATCAGAGTTGAATCATCAATACACAAGAGAAACGATATTTCTATTTGTAATCTTTATTTAAATTCAAAAAATCTGAGGGAAAAACCATCCGTCTTGGTCAACCTACTTTGACCAAAAAATCAGGACAACGTTGTCCTCCTCAAAAGAATAAAATCAACAAAATGCAAACTCAACAAATACTCATAAATCCTCCTCTACCAGAAAAATATGTTGTTGCCACTGTACCTATGTTGATGTTAGTTGTACGACTGTTGAAGTCAGCAGTATGAACCCGTTGTTGCCTCAATCTCTTCACATGTGAAGACCAATTCAACTAAGAAAATATGTCACATGTGTGGCCTACTTACCCTCACACGTGTGGATTGTGTACGACATGTCTGTATAGATTTTTTGTTCGCACATGCATCTTGCTCTCTTCCCTTCACACGTGTGGTTTTGTCCTTTTCAGTCCGTTGTCCCTCCTTCTCCCTCACACCCGTGGCTTCACATCCGTGCCTCTCTTGGCTAGAAAATATGTGTTGCTTGTCTTGAGACAGAAACATAAAATCATCTTTGAGACACATAGTTGCTACAAGTGGTTGCAATTTTTTGTTTCTGTTTGGGCAGGTCACATGTGACAGCTCTGAGAGGGAGCTGTAGCAATTTTGAGGAGTTAGTTATGAGAGGGAGCTACAATGTTGGTTGCAGGTGGAAACATGTTAGATGGTCTTTGGTTTGAGACATGGAGCAGACCGTCGAGATGAGTAGTTGTGGACTATTGTATCTCAGTGGTGTGGCAGGTTGGGAGTTCTGGAGGATTGGCAGAGAGCCCGAATAACAATAGTATGTTGTGTGGAAAACTTCCAACCCTATGGATGGACCTCCATTGACTTGTCATGGTGAGTTACAATGGGTGCATCTTAGGTTCTTTGGCACAAACGAGATGGCTTCGTGTGTATGTCAGGTTGACGAGATAGAGTCTTCGTTGGGCTGGAGAACTGCACATTGTTGAGGTATGACAATGTATGAGGAACTTGACCCAGGAGGATGAGGACACTTGTAGAGATGAGTTGCAGTGGTCTGGAGTGGACTAGACTGAGTGTCCAACCACAACTCGGGACTATTTCAGAGGAGGACACATGTTCAATTGTAGTGTGTGCACGACACGTTTTGTGACTTAGATGACATACTTGGGCATAAATTCATTGGATGGTCGTGACTTGGGTGAGAAAGAGGCTTGCCTTGGAGGATTGCATGGTTCTTATACAGTGAGAGCCACAGACACATGACAGGGGCACAATATTTGTTCGTGAGCTTCATAGTTTCTAACTAAGGTATGTACGAGGAGCGTGGTAGGAGGAGCAAGCATGTAGTATAAATATCTGGAGCAATGGTATTCCAGATGGAGTCAGGGGGAATGTTGCGAGTGGAAAATGTGTTATGGGTGCTAGGAGTGTGTTCTCGGACTCAACAATTGAGGAGAAGGAATATGCAGTGTTGTTATGAGATGGTCAGGTATTATTTGTGCCCAGAGGATCTAGATTTAGATCAACAATGGTTCTTGGAGTTAGAGAGGGCCAGTCTATGCGATCCATGACCAACTGTAGCAGAGTGACAATGGACAGGGAGCATATGGCTCTAGATATTGACTGATTCAGAGGGAGTCAATGGATTTACAGGGAGTTTGACTTCAGAGGGAGTCAATGGATTTAGAGGGAGTCTGAATTCAAAGGGAGTCAGGAGGCTCAGAGGGAGAGTCAATCGTTCAGTAGGAGGAAAGCTTTAGGTCCAGATGGGAGAGAGGCATATTCCAATACTGTCAGGATGGTGTCATGGGTTCACATGTTTAGACAGGAGGTTCAGAGGTAGGAGGCCTCTAGAAGCATGATGTCTTCCAGGGAGGGATCATGCCAGACAACAAGATTTTCTTCGGTGGCAGAGGGAACTGCAAATCAAATAGATTAAAGAGCAGCTGTGGTAGAGGATCCAGTGCGGGAGACATAGCTACTTCCAGGTGATGATGGAGGATGGAATTCCTCCCTTGCCAAGAGGGAGTGTTTATGCTTTTGTAGCATCAAGAGACATTCCCACTTGTGTAGTGTGGTGATAATACCTCCCTCGCTAAGAGGGAGTGTTGATTTTTGTAGCTTCAGGCAAGTATTCTCACACGACCCTAGGTGTTGGGCATGTGGGAATCGTCGTGGGAACCACATCACACTTTAAGTTTGGTGAAAACCCCCTTGGATTTGAGTGGGGGATTCATGGGTTTGGTGATGGGATTTATGGGCTTGTGTTGGGGCTTCACACCCACAAGGAAAGACTAATTTGATGTTGACTTGTGGAGGGGATTCTATGGTGACCCCTAAGGATTATGTATAAATGAGAGAGGTCATTGTGACATTTCATATAATGTAGAGTGTGTGGAGACATTATGGAGCTAACATAAGTGAGTTTGCACTTTTTCTAGGAGGCTTGGTGATTTCAGCAAAGGGAAATTCTGCATGGTGGAAAATATGGCCTAGAAGAAAGACAACCACATAAGTGAAGAAGGTCGCATGTGTGGAGCGAATTTTTCACATATATACACAGATCATAGGTGTGACGAATCACATATATACGCATGTCACAGGTGCAGCAAATCTCGTATATATGCAGTTCACAAGTGGGATGAATCACGTATATATGTGGGTTGCAGAAGAGCGAATCACATGTATGCATAGGTTGTTAGTAAGGTGAATCACGTATAGTCTTTCTTGGTAGGAGCAGGTTCGTACATGCTGACAGGTGACATAAAAAATCCGTACATGTGGTCTGCAACATATTTGTGGGTAGAGGAGATTTCCAGGGATTTGTTGAGGGTTGGTTTTCTGTTGTTGGGAGGACAAGGATGTTGTTGTTGGGGCTAGTCAACTATGTCGACTAGACCCGATAATCGACTAAGAGTTAGTCGGTCAACTATCAAATTCGAAAGTATAATTCAGTCGAGGGTTCTATTAACTGACCGACTCAGGTATTTAAGTAGTTACAACTACCTGGTAACTGAATATGTAGTTATAAATAGACAAGCATGTATCAGAGAAGATGTATCTATTGTGCTGTATTGACTCATCTATCTAATAAAATGTTTTTCTTTGGGATTCCGCTACTTTTTGTATGTGTATGTCTATATGTATGTATACATGATTCTATGCTTTCTTGTGTACTAAACTACTGGTAAAAATCCCCTACTTTTCTCTAGATTACAACATTGGTTATGTTGTTGGTAGTTCTGAACCTAGGAATGTAGAAGATCACATAGATGATAAATTTCCAAGACATAAGTGAATGGTGGGAGCGAAAAATTGAAAATTACATTAAGAATTACGCAAGAAGAAACAACCTATCGCTAGCAGAAGCAAGATCACGATTTTTCCTAGAGATTCACGAAATATTTCTATAAGCTATTCCAAAATCCCTATTCGAGTACATCCACAAATCTGGTAATGCGTAAATTGAATCCTGATGAAAAATTAACCCTCAAGCTTACAAATGGGGGTCGAATGAATCTGCACGAATGGGTTGAAAGAATTTCCAAAGATTACATAACATAACAAGCTATTGAGGATCAAACATCCCTTGATACAATAAAAGACAAATTCTACATGGAGCTACATGATGGATTTCTGTGCACTATCCCTAGACTGCTTCATAAATTTTTTCTCGACAAAGGAGTAGGCGACATTAAATTCTGACCTCAACTTGGTACACCACCGTAAAATAGTAATTGGGAAGAGAGAGACGAAAAGTGGGCCGAATTCCTAGAAGAAAGGTGCAAAGATACAAAACAAGACCGAGACTACTTTTTGAGCAAATAAACATGGCCATATTCACTGACTCCAAGTAAGTCGGGGCGACGAACGGGGGTTAGCTGATTGGTGAGATGCCATAAGAAAAGAGCATACCATCGTTCGTTCAACTGAAGCATAAATATCTCCGATAAGAAAGCAAATTTACAAACAAACGTCCAACATCCAAAAATTGGAGCAGGACAAGAGATAAAAGAAAAAAGGGGAGATTCGTAATCCAACTGGAAGTTGAATAGAAAAATGGTCGAAGAAGATCAAACTGATAGAGCGTGTGAGTAGTCCGAGTCTAAAAGAAATCAACCAGAGTTGGCAATAACAACAGCCGCAACGACCCCTGATAGAAGTAATGAAGCACAATTGGTAAAGGCTAGCATGGGTGCCCATCAAACGAAAAACCAAGTCGAAAGCATGGATTATGAAGTCTCAGGACCAACGATATGCACTCCTCCTATTCAAACAACTAGCCCTCGAATTAGAGAATTCCTTCAACAGAGACTTCAAATCGACGAAAAATCTGCAAGATTATGGTATAGAACCGAGGAGCATGGGAATTTACGCAACACGCTCATTGTCAAGACATAAAGAAATGAAGCCAATGAAATGCTCATTCACATCAAGGATCTCATAGACCTGACCCCCTGCCAAATCTCATATCAAGAGAACAAAATCTAATAGATTATAGTTGTGAACCGACACGTTCGACATAACGACGTATCGTTGAATATAAAGACCAAAGTTTTCAAGCTAAAGAAGTAACTCATAGAGAAAACAAGCAACAATTACTTTTAACATACCATCCGTCAGAAGACCGACAGATAGACAAGTTGGCAGAACAACAACCAACTAAGAATCTGACAACCCAGTCGAAAAGTGTGATAAGTCAAGGATAAAAAAAATCTAGTGTTCTAGAAAAGTAGCCATGAGACTCAATAATATTCCCCTTTATGAAGGAGACGAGGATCCAAGAAGACATTAGTTTGTATGAGAAAAATTCTGGGATGCAATAGACATCACATATGAAGATAAGAAGATGGAACAATTTGGTGCTGCTCTTCGACATCGTGCCCTAACATGGTTCTTGAATTTCACAGAAAGTTAGAACCGGTCAAAATCATAAATAAAGAACAATTTTTTATCATTTTTCAAGGTCCAAGATGTTACACACTTGGCCACAGAAAAACTGGAAGAAATAAAGCAATGACTAGGCGAGTCAGTCCGTGAATATGACAAAAGATTCAAAGATCTACTTATCCAAATCCCATCGACAATCGATCAAAGTGTACTAGTACAATGGTATGTATCCAGATTACTACAATGAATCAAAACTCCATTACGACTCTATGAGATAACATCATGTGAATACGTATTACAGAAAGTGCAACGTTTTGAGTCTGACGATGATGACCCATCGACTTCCTCGTCGATAGAAAGGCTAGAAGAAAAAATAGAACTACAACAGACCATCAAAAATATAACCTTAAGAAGAAATGAGGTGTGGTGTACCACATGTTGTGAAGACGATCACACCAAAGATACTTATAACCTCAATGATCAAGTATCAGGAGCAACAAATGCACGACACATTCAAGCTGAGACATACTGTAACATATGTGAAACTTTAACCGACCATACTGTACAATATTGTCTGCACAACTTGAAAAATACCAAGTGGTGCCGTATTTGTGAAGTGCATAGTCATAGAACATCCAAGTGTTGACTAAATGCATGAAATATAACAAATGTGCACATGGTCTATCATACATAAGCAATAGATCAGAATAATGACTACAAGAGAAGAACTGATTACTATGGTCAAGGTTGAGCTCGAGGTGACCGTGGTCAAGATGGGTTACAATTGCTGGAAAAACAACCACATTAGCCTCGACTGCCCAATAAAAGATCAGGTCGACTTAAAATTTTGTAACATATGTGGCATCAAAGATCATTCACTCGAAGACTGTTTGATAGTACTTGATAAGATCATGACCAAAAAGAACACAAACCTCCTACACACAGTCTACAAACAAGAAGTGTTAAATTCAAAGAACTTACATATCATTACTAGATCAGGCACATGACAGGATATTAATAATATCCCCTTAAAAGATCGACAACCAAGGAAGTCTAGTCAGTTCCCAAATCCAGACAAAGAAGAACATATTATGAGGGAAGTGTTGTTGACGTCAAAAGACTAAGAAGTCTCAAATGTCAAGATTTTCAACCTCCCGCGGGGCTAGGCGAGTAGGAATGTCACCCTAGTATTAAAGCCCTAGACAATAATACAAATTGAACTCTAAGCTAATTTTTTCCTAACCTACAGTCCAAGCATAGATCCCTTTGTCTTGTAATTTTTTTTTTTACAATATTTAATTTTTATTTGATTTATGATTTAATACTATTTACAATTCAATTATTCCTATGTGAGGTTTTATACAATTGGAGAAATACAATTAAAATTAATAAAAGAAAGACAAATAATAAAAGTAGAGGGCAATGTTTTTATTTTATTTAAGCAAAAATTAAATTAAAGAAAAACTAACTAAAAGCTAGAAAAGTTAAAACACTATGTTAGATTTAAAGTAACTTAATTAAAAGAAAAAAATTGTTACATAACAATAGTTTGAAGAATATGGAAAAGTAACTTTTTATCGATGATACAACATTTTTTTATTTTCATTTAAAAGTTAAAAAGTAATAAAATTAAAATAGTATAATAAACAAAAATAAAAGGTTTATGCACATTAAACAAACTAAATCTTTATACACATGATTGTAAACAAACAAAAATGTTTTGTTTGTCCTTTTTAATTTTTTTTAATCTATTTTCTTTATATCCTTAAATCAAAGTGTAAAATAGATATGAGAGAAACCAAGGTCTTTAAAGAAAAATCAAGAGATAGCCATAGTGACGAAGAATAAATTTCTATTAAAAAAAACTTACATACAAAATCATAAATCATCAAAATCTTTAAGTCTTTGTGTAGATGAGGGCCAGGTATATGGTCTTTAGCTTTTCTAGACACAACTTATAATAGAAATACCAAGTATGAAGAAGAAAAAGAAAGACGAGTCAAGAAGGAATGGATCCATGGTGGTGAATCGCAAAGAAACACCCTGCATAGTAAAACTGATTAACGCCGAATCAAATCGAGCTTTATTACAACAAACTAAACAAGTAAATCTTTACCTCATGAAGGCCAACAAACTCATCCTCTCCTATCCTCTTCGCTGCTTTACAAGACCACATGTTGCCATGTTGCCGACAATTTTGTCAATCTGTGCTGAAGATGTAATGAAAGAATGAAATGAAAAATCTCTCCTACACTATTTTGCCTAAGTTCTCTCTCTGAATTTTATTTCTAAGACAATACCTCCAGAAAATTTCTGTATTCCTAATAATTTAGTTTTTTCTAAAACGCTGTGCTCTGCTTCTTTTATCTCCTGGGTGGACCGTTCGAGTGGTTATGGCAGTTTTAGAGTTTAACGAATCTCATACAACATCGAATATAACCGCACACCTATCAAATTCAGTTTCGTTTTCTTTTTTAGGAACACAAATTATTTACATTCTAAATAACAAAAATATTTTAAATGTGCTTGGTATCACTTCCACTCCTCTGTGTTAGAAACTCAACCACCAAATGAAGCTGGAGCTTTTCTGACAACAGAAGTCCAGAAAGATTGCGATATATTCCCTCCTGTCTGTTTACTAACCCGAAGGCACTTGCAGTCTCCAGATTTTGGCGCATATATTGTTGATATAGCAAAGAAAATTATGTTAAAAATATGGTGCTGGTGTCCATCCGTATCTGACTTGGGAACGAGTCTCTACGAAGAAAAGAGCGCCATTGACTCGTTTTGAATTATTGCGAGGAGAGACCTTCCTTTTTATAAACACGTATCTGAAGAGAGCCCAACAAAGGTTCACAAGTATCTACCAACTATCAATTCTTATGTTTTTGCCGTCTATCTATCAAGTTTCCCTGTGTTAAGAACAATCAGAATATAACTTGCGTTTGGAACTGCACCCCGGTGGTAAGGATTCTGGTTGCTTCAAGCAATTGCTTTAAAACTGATTGAAAGGAGACTAACTACAATCATATCATCTGGTCGCTGATGCAGGTGTCGAATACCTGAATATAATGATCAGTCATGACAACATTACACGCTTTGGACTCCTCTGTCGTTTAATAACTAGCATTCCTTGCATCATATTTTCAAACTAAGTAGAAAGCAATCGCCCATGAGTAATGGATACCTCTGACTTGTCATCGACACCATCCCCAACTTGTGCTGTACTTGGTCTCTCTTCAAAGAGACATTCTCTTCTCTCATTGCTTCCATTTCTCTACAGTGCTCCTCATCCCTATTCAAAGCCACAAACGTTCAACCTTCCATGTTTTGTTTTTTCTCATTTCACTCTGAATCATTAGACAAACCTCTAACAGTTGTCTCTCCTACAATATGATCTTGTCTTCTGCTACTTAAGTTTTTGTTTTCTAGACTTTTTTCTTGAAAGCCAAGCCGTTTCAGATTCCTTGCATCAACAGTCCTGTGCGAGTGTCCACCACTTTGCAGATCCAAATGATCTAGAGTTCTCAAACCTCCAACAATTCATGCCCTGTTGAGCTTGACATCATTTGCAAACAATATGGCAAAAATCGTTCTATTTTACTTTTCAGCTTCTTGTCTCTGAAAGCTTGAGTGTCAGTGCAACACAATACGAGTTTTCACGCATCTGTTCAAAATCCTCACTTAATCTCCTTCTATTTGGAGATTATTCATTCATGGCACAAATCTACTTTTATAAAGGGCTCAAAATGATGTAAGCCAAAACCTGCATGGATGCAAAAGGTATGTGTATAGAATATTATGTAGTAGCTTGGAAACATAGGTTATAGTAATCCATATGATGATGAAATCGATACCATTTACTTGGATAAAGAAGTGTCCATGTGGCATGTCACCCATAATACATTACACTATGTTTTGCAAGACCCATTTGTGAGAGCATAAAAGCTTATGGGAACGAATCATGGCAGACTTATTATGAAATATTTTGCTTTTGGAGTCATGAGGTAATATTACATTCATAACCATGAAAAGGTATCATAGTATAAGAGTATCTTGGAAAGAGAAAATAATATGTCGTGACTTTAAATGAGGAGTAAGTATCATAAATATATAATAATATATTTGTTTTTGAAAATGGAATGGGATCTTGAAGGTTAAGAGTGAGATTATAGAAAGGTTAAGAGTGGGGTCAAAAGGGGTAACATGCCTTTTGAATCATAGGTTGAGAACCATGATAGTTTTGGCAAGAACCTTGCGCCAACAACTTGTAACGAACTTGCTTTCATGTGAATGATTATGTGACTTTCCTTGAATGTGTAGTGGTCACTCAACGGGAGCATGCGAGACTTTGCGCAAGTGAGTGCAAATAAGGTAGGTGCATAGATCAACGATGGTAATATCAGAGCCTTTGGACATGTGTGTCATTGGCGAAATAAGACTGCGTGAATAAAGCAATGAGTGAGTAACAGGATTTGCTTAGTAGTAAGTCAAGTGTCACAATAATTTCACTTACGAACAATGCACAAATATTCAACGAGAAAAAAATGAAACTTGGCGCAAGTAGTGTGACTTGAGAGGGAGCCTGGCAACACTTTGCCGACTAAGTTGTGTTGACAAAAATCATCATCAACAACTGCCAACCAACAGATGCACGTCGCTTACAGTGGCGTGCAAGCTTTGAACAATAACCTATGACTCTTGGATTTCTACAGGGAAAGGGGAAGGGTAATGGCAGGACTAAGGGTGACTCGATGTGGGACAAGAAAAGGCTGATAGGGTTGGGGGGACCAAGTTATACAACAGGGGGAGATATGATGGAGGTCAAAGGATTCATGGATCGAGACTTCGGGAATAACTCATGGAAAGTGGTAAGTATGAGGGGGTTTGGACCTATTGTATAACTCGAAGGGACAACTCTTTGAAACTTGACAATATGATTACGAGGCTAGAAAACCATCGTGAATGCACGTTGAGGGAAAGACCCAAAACAATGAGCGTCCACAACGTGTATGCTGGAGGCATCTCAAAATGAAGGGTATGGAGAAAGGGAAAGAAGAAAGAAGGGTATAGGACTGATGAATGTAGCAGGCGAGGATGTCCCGCGTAGCAAGTGAATGATAGACAAGCAAGGAATCATGACAAAGGAAGGCAACTTAGTTCACCTGCAAGTCTATTTTCCACCAAACACATTTGGTCGATTAGTTAAAAATATACAAATAGTCTACCTTTTAATATCACCAATCATAGCTCCATCACTTTCGACCATAAAAAAGGGCGAAAAAGAAAAATTAAGCGAAAGAAATAAAAGTGAGAAAATAACTGAATAAAAAGATAAATCAACCAAAAACTAATCTAACCCTTCCCGAAAATTTTATTATTATCATATATATATCTTTTTTATTTATTTTTATTTTGCTTATTTATTTACAGAGGAAAGAAACCATTAGCTTGGACTCAAGCAGATGAAATTTAACGTAAAGGAATGTGTCATTTGCTTTGCATGCAGGTCTTATGAGTTTGAAAAATTTATGCGTGGAGGAACAACCAAAATGCCAACCAATAGATGTGTATGGTGCGGGGATACAATTAATCAATATCCAAAAGAAACGACCACCAACTTCCAAGACATGCCAACCAATAGATGTGTATGGTGCGGGGATACAATTAATCAATATCCAAAAGAAACGACCACCAACTTCCAAGACATGCCAACCAACAGATGCTTTGCCAATAGATTTAAGATTAAGGGTTTATACTTCAAAGGAATGATCTATGAATCCAACAAACAAATTAGTATTATCTTCATGGATCTTTCTATCCAGAACAAGGTTATCCTGATGCAAGTAAAATTCATAACACGGATTAAAAAACATTGGAATGCCCCTACAATAGTTGCTATCATCAAAATAAAAATTGCGCCAAGGAGGGACATGCTTGATAGTGTCAAGTTCCTTATACTCTTTTGATTGGAACAAAGGATTAGCGAAATTTTTATACAAATTAAGATCTTGATTGAACTTGTATATGTCTTCAGAAAAGAATTCATTGCATGCATCATTAAAGTCATACTGGTCTACATCATTTGACCACTCATTAGCATCATCGTCGAATACAAATGTATCGTAAATTGGTTTGACATAATTAGCATTGATTTCTTCATTTGTGTAATCAACACTTCCATTGTATGCGTGCATATAAGAAGCTTGAGATGAAAGGTGATTTTGGGTATGGTTTAAGAAGGGTGTGTGTTAATGGGTAAATCGGTAGATGCGGACATGAACTAATCCCCCTAGATCCACCTGGATCTAGAACAAAACAAGACGAAACATGGTGCTTTCCCTAGGTTTCAATCATTGATTTTAACTACCAAAGAAGGAATAGATAACATACCTTATGAATCACTTCCTTATGTCTTTGTTGATCCTGCCTTACTCCGATGTTCCTATGAGATCAGATCTGCAATAACACAAATCAACCAACGTGAAATCAACAATAGTGAAATTCAATGACAACCTAAACATGTGATCAAGGAGTCATGTAATAAAATATCAATCATTTTATGGGAAAGAGACGCGCCACTGTATTATATTAATGAAAGGTAGAAGATACAACCGAATTGCCTTGATGTCGCAAGTTTTCTTTCAGTGGCCCTTTGTTCTGACACACACATACATTTTCTCCGACATTTGCATGAAGACTTTTCACAAAAGCTTGATGAATGAATGGAGACCTCAAGCATCACTTGAAATAGGATTCTTCACACAGTCTTCAACCTATTCTTTCTTCAGTCTCTATGCTTCTTTATGCTTGTACCTCTAACCTTTTCCATGAGAAGCCTATCATTATATAGGAGAAACTGAAGTGGTTAAAGAGACGAGGATGATCCCATCAAATCAGAGAAGTTAGTAGGATCGTAACCATACAGACGCCACCTCATATTTCCAGAAGATTCCACTTCTAGAAGCTGCTAGAACTTCTTTTCTCTTTTAGTTTTAAAGTGCCACCGCGACCTACTTATATAGTAGCTTGCAAAAATCCCATGGGCTGGCTATAGTTTAGCCTGCAGAAATTAGGGATTTCTACACTGTGTAAAGGGAGCAGCTTGCGGGGGCCTCCAAAAAATGCATCTTGCAAGGGTGGAAAGAGGTTGCTTTTCTCAGGCAAAAGATCATATTGGGAACTTGAACACATGTTTATGTAATCATCATTAGGGTGAACAAAATAATGTGTAACATAATGCCCCCAAAGTATGAGGCTGGAACTCGAGACAACCAAAATACTTTGAAAAATAAGTGTGTATGTGTCAAGAACTAGGGGCACACCAATCAGGAACCTGCAAACAATCAAGCATATGTACAATATCACACCATGTTTGAAGTAGGCATTTCCATGTTCAGACCATAAATGATTGAAATCATAACTGTAGGTCATGGCCACCAATTATACAACGTGGATCCATGTCAACAAGATTATGTATAGCCACTAGGAATACACTGTGGATCCATGCATCGAAAATTCAAGTATGAACATAGCCACGAGACATACAAGTTGGATCTATGTGTCAAAAAAAATCACAAATACTCCATCGCAACCTGGACTAAAAAATGATGAAGTTCATGATCTTCAATCCATCGTCTGTTAGTACGATTCTAGTCATGTGATTACAGATGTTGAAGTCGAATGTGAATAGAAACCACTTGATTACCAGTCGTTAATGAAAACTGTTAACAAGTGCGAGGGAAATCACCATTGATGTCAATGACTCCCAAGGTACTCCAGTACAATCCAACAAGTGTGAATCAATGAGTTGAATTTGAACACTTGACAGAATCTCTCGATCAAGGATCAATGATGTGAATCCACTGTCGAAAGCGAAGAAACCTGCCATTGAGGCATGCAGGCTCTAAGGTACTAAATAATTTATAAGTCTTTTTCTTGGATAATGCGCTGAAGTCGACAGGAAAAGACTCGTCACAGGAGGGCCTTGATGTATCCCCCATCAATGACATGAAATAAGTAACAGATTGAGGGTAGAGAAAAATACATATGTGACTTGGGACTAACACAGGGAAGGCCGACATGTCCCACTGATGAAGTCGTCACCTATAAATCCCTTTTTCAAGAGTTTTGTGATGTCTTCACATGGAGCTATGAAGAGATGCTTGGTATTGATCCCGATATTGTTGTACATAAAATTAAGACATACCCGGACGCTAAACCCATCCGACAAATACTATGCCCAGTCCACCCTCGCAAATAAGCCGCTATCAAGCTTGAAGTCGAAAAACTTCTTAAAGCTGGCTTTATTTATCTCGTGGATTTAACTGATTGGGTATCCAATCTAGTTCTGGTTAACAAGAAACATGGTACGATCTGTGTCTGTGTTGATTATAGGGATATCAACAAAGATTGTCCTAAGGACAAATTTCCTACCCCCTTTGTTGACCAAATCGTCAACGATTGCATCGGAAGTGAAATATTCTCTTTCATGGATGGTTTCTTCAGATATAATCAGATCAACATCTTACCCGTGGATCAACACAAAACCACTTTTATTTGTCCTTGGGGCACTTTTTCCTACTGGAAACTGCCCTTCGATTTAAAGAACGCCGGTGCCACGTTTCAACGTGCTATGTCTTATGCTTTCCATGATATTAAGCACATTGTATAGCCATATTTAGATGACCTACCAAAACATTCCATGCATCGTAGTGATCATATGGCCCACCTTCGAGCCATTTTCCTTTGCTGTTGGTTCTATCATATACGCTTAAACCCACACAAATGTGTCTTTTGCATGGAGTCCGACCGACTCTTAGGATTTATTGTGTCACGTCGAGGGATCGTGGTAGATCCTTTGAAGGTTGAGGCCATTCTCAATCTCCCTCATCCTCCTTCACTTCGCCAGCTACAAAGTTTGCAAGGGAAGGCAAACTTTCTACATCGTTTTATCCCAAACTACGCTGAGTTAACACTCAGATTTACTTGACTATTAAAGAAAGGGTTTGAATTTGTATGGGACACCACTGCCAACAAAGCCTTCGACGCTTTGAAATCGACTTTAACCCGTACCCCACTATGTTTCCCGCCCGATTATAGTCGCGATTATTTCCTTTATCTCGCTACTTCGGATTCGACCATCTCCATGGTTCTGGTCCAAGAGGACGATTCTCACGATGAACATGTTATTTATTATTTGATTTAGAGTCTCACGACTACCAAAGCCAAGTATTTACATGTTGAAAAATTGGCTTTGGCAGTTGTTTAAGCTGTCCAACGTTTCCGACACTATATCCTTTTACGCAAGACCATCGTGATTTCCGATTGCAACCCTATGCAACACATTCTTACACGCCAGTTGCTAGGGGGAAAATACTCCAAATGGATTGTGATACTTCAGGAGTTTGACTTAGAGTTTGAACGTGCTAAGTCTAAGAAATCCTTGGTGTTTTTCGAATTGATATGTGACCTTCCCTGTTCTGAGACGAAAAATGTAGCAGAGGATTCATTACCAGATGAATCCCTTTTTCTGATCAGTTTCGATGACCTTTGGTATGGAGATATCATTATATATCTCCAGACTCAAACTTTCCGACCCGATTTATATAGTACTGACCATCGTTGCATACGTTACCAAGCCTGTCAGTATATCATCCTCGGTGATACTCTTTATCGTCGTGGAGTTGACTCCATTTTTCGACGATGTCTCACTTATGATGAGGCTGAGAAAGCTTTGAATGACTGCCATTCGGGAGCATGTGGTGGTCACATGTCTGGGTATGCTACTACCCAAAATATCTTACGAGCTGGGTAATTTTGGCCTTCTCTATTGAAATATTGTATTATTGCCGTCCAAAAATACCACGCTTTCCAAACATACAACAACAAAATAAGATCTCACCCCTCTCCCTTACATCCTGTAGTTTCCGTTGGACTCTTCGCTAAATGGGGCATCGATTTCATGACATGTAACCCTCCCTTGGACGTGGGGCATGGGTACATTATTGTAGCCGTAGATTATTTCACAAAGTGGGTCAAGGCGATGCCTACATTCGACAACACGGGAAAAACTGTAGCCCTATTCATCTTCAATCACATTATTACACGATTTGGAATCCCACAGGCTATCGTTACTGATCACAGAAGCCACTTTTGAAACTTTATGATGTCTGAGCTTACGGAAAAGTTGGGTCTTCAACATGAAAACTCAACCCCCTACTATCCACAGGCCAACGACCAAGTCGAAGCAATAAACAAAATACTTATTACCATGCTTCGACGGATTATCGAAATTCACAAAACGAGTTGGCACACAATGTTGTTCTCATCATTGTGGGCCTATTGGACATCCGTGAAGTCATCCACGGGGTTTACACCCTTCCAATTAGTGTATGGTTTAGAAGCTATTCTATCGATTGAATGTGAAATTCCATCGTTAAAAATGGCCGTCAAACTTCTCCCAAACACCTCTAATGAGGAGGAACGTCTGTTGTATCTTATGCAATTGGATGAAACCCGTCGCGATGCCACCCTAGTTATTGAAATCCAGAAGAAACACGTGAAATCCCAATACGACAAACATGTCAAGCCACGCGTATTTTCTGAAGGTGATCTAGTTCTCCTCTATGAACAAGATCATGATTTGCTAGGAGCTGGAAAATTTGAGGCTAAGTGGTGAGGCCCTTATATTGTTAAAAGAGTGTTGGAGAAGGGAGCATATGAGTTATTAGATTACGATGGCATTCCTTTGAGTGAACCCAGAAATGGGCTTTACTTGATGAAGTACTACGCTTAGCCTATCTCTGCATAAGCACTTGTATTTTACTGTATCATACTCTTGTGTGTTAGTTTAGTGTGTTACTGCTATTTGACTTTTACCCCTGGCTACTTACCCTGCATTGTGTTTGGTCTCTAGATGTCGGTGTCTTCTCTACCTTATATTGGCTTCGCCGATGGTGCTAGCCGTAGTACCTGAAATTTAGCTTCTATTGCTTGGGCAATCTATGCACCCTCAAACGAACTTGGGTCATCTTAGGTAAATCGGTAGATGCAGACATGAACTAATCCCCCTAGATCCACCTGGATCTAGAACAAACCCCTAGATCCACCTGGATCTAGAACAAAACAAGAAGGAACACAATGCTTTCCCTAGGTTTCAATCATTGATTTTAACTACCAAAGAAGGAACATATAACATACCTTATGAATCACTTCCTTATGTCTTTGTTGATCCTGCCTTACTCTGATGTTCCTATGAGATCAGATCTGCAATAACACAAATCAACCAACGTGAAAGCAACGATAGTGAAATTCAATGACAACCTAAACATGTGATCAAGGAGTCATGTAATAAAATATCAATCATTTTATGGGAAAGGGACGTGCCACTGTATTATATTAATGAAAGGTAGAAGATACAACTGAATCGCCTTGATGTCGCAAGTTTCCTTTCAGTGGCCCTTTGTTCTGACACACAGATACATTTGCTTCGACATTTGCATGAAGACTTTTCGCAAAATCTTGATGAATGAATGGAGACCTCAAGCATCACTTGAAATAGGATTCTTCACACAGTCTTCATCCTATTCTTTCTTCATTCTCTATGCTTCTTTATGCTTGTACCTCTAACCTTTTCCATGAGAAGACTATCATTATATAGGAGAAACTAAAGTGGTTAAAGAGATGAGGATGATCCCATCAAATCAGAGAAGTCAGTAGGATTGTAACCATACAGACGCCACCTCATATTTCTAGAAGATTCCACTTCTAGAAGTTGCTAGAACTTCTTTCCTCTTTTAGTTTTAAAGTGCCGCCGCAACCTGCTTATATAGCAGCTTGCGTAAATCCCGTGGGCTGGCTATAGTTCAGCCTGTGGAAATCAGGGATTTCCACACTGTGTAAAGGGAGTAGCCTGTGGCAGCCTCCCAAAAATGCATCTTGCAAGGGTGGAAAGAGGTTGTTTTTCTCAGGCAAAAGATCATATTGGGAACTTGAACACATGTTTATGTAATCATCATCAAGGTGACCAAAATAATGTGTAACAGTTTGAGGGGTGGATTGGTCATTAAGCATCATGATATAATCATGGTCCTCATCACATTCAAGCTCTCGACCATAAGTATTTGATTCATTATGATTAGTCCCTAAGAGAGAGGGCTTCCGAGAGATACTCTCAGTATGATTTGAAGATTAAGATTCGAGAAAGGACATGCGATCTTGCAAGCTCGTAATGACGGGGATTAAAAGAGACAACTCCTTGTGAGAATCATAAATGCCAAAGGAGTAACCTGTTCTACGGTTTTGTTCTTCGAAATTGAGGCAAGTATATAGGGCTAGCTCTAGGTTTTGAACATTCTTTTCTTCCAACCGCCATCGATAAAGAGGGGGAAAAGTTCATAGTAATGCAACAGAGCAACCAAGTTGGTAGGGTGAATGGGAGTAGGAATTAGATTGTACAAATTGATAAATTGAAGATTAAAAGTAAGAATTCTCTCATTATCCTTCATGCGTAATTGATTAAAACTCTTAAGATGCTCGTAAGGATTATCCAAATGCCCCAAAGTAGAAGTAAACCAGTAAGAAAACTCAAACCAAGTAGAAATGCATCCATCGGGAAGGCTGGCAAATAAGGAGGCAACATCGCCTTGAAGGGAATTCATAAACAACAACATACAACTATCATTATTATTTACTTCGAGAATGGCACAAGCATTCGAAAACACACGAAGGTGTTCAATAACTGTAATAGTTCCATCGCCATGGAAGAGGGGCAAATGATTCTTGAATTTGTGAGGTAAAAGATTCACCGGGTGAGCGAACTTCAAGGGAATGGGAACAAACCAAGGAGAATTGTTTAGGTTTGCTTCAAACTCAAACACGCCATACTTGCGAATGACTTTCCTAGGGTTAGTAGCTGAAACCACATGGTTATAACCACCAAACATGCTTCTACTCGGTTGAAACATTGAGGTCTAGGAAACATAAAAAAAATTGAAAGAATTAAAATAAAAACTAGGAATGAACTATTGAACGGTTCTCCCCAGTATGGTCGTCAAAAATATGTTGACGTCAAAATACTAAGAAGTCTCAAACGTCAACATTTTCAACCTCCCGCGGGGCTAGGTGAGAAGAAGTGGGAATGTCACCCTAGGCTCAAAGTCCCAGACAAGAATGTGCATTGAACTCTAAGCTATTTTTCTCTTAACCTACAGTCCAAGCATATATCCTTTTATCTTGTAATTTTTCTTTTTACAATGTTTAATTTTTATTTGATTTATGATTTAATATTATTTACAATTCAATTCTTATGTAAGGTTTTATACAATTGGAGAAATAAAATTAAAATTAATAAAAAAAAAACAAATGATAAAAGTAGAAGGCAATGTTTTTGTTTTATTTAAACAAAAAATAAATTAAAAATAAATTAAAGAAAAACTAACTAAAAGCTAAAAAAAAAAGTTAAAACACTATGTTAGATTTAAAATAACTTAATTAAAAGAAAAAAATTATTACATAACAATAATCGGAAGAATATAGAGAAGTAACTTTTTCTTGATGATATAACATTTTTTATTTATTTATTTTCATTTAAAATTAAAAATAATAAAATTGAAATAGTATAATAAACAAAAATAAAAGGTTTATGAACATTAACCAAACTAAAGCTTTATACACATGATTGTAAACAAACAAAAATGTTTTGTTTGTCCTTTTTAAAATTTTATCTATTTTGTTTATATCTTGAAACCAAATTGTAAAATAAAGATGAGAGAAACCAAGTTCTTTAAAGAAAAATCAAGAGATAATCAGAGTGACAAAGAACTTATTTTCATTAAAAAAACTTCCATACAAAATCATAAATTATTAAAATTTTCAAGTTTCTGCGTAGACACAAAGGGCCAGGTATATGGTATTTAGCCTTTCTAGACACAACGTACAATAGAAAGACCAAGCATGAAAAAGAAAAAGAAAGCTAAGCCAAGAAGGAATGGAGCCATGGTGGCGAATCGCAAGGAAAAAACCTGCATAGTAACACTGATTAGCACCGAATCAAATCAAGCTTTATTACAACAAAATAAACAAGTAAATATTTACCTCATGAAGGCTAGCAAACTCATCCTCGCCTATCCTCTTCGCTGCTTCGCAAGACCACCTGCTATCGACGATTTCGTCAATCTCTGCTGAAAATGTAATAAAAAAATGAAATGAAAAATCCCTCCCAATACTCACAACATACTACTCTCTGAAAATTGTTCTCTCTCTGAATTGTATTTCTAAGACAATACCTCCTTCAGAAAATTTATGTATTCTTAAGAATTTCCTTTTTTCTAAAACGTTGCGCTGCTTCTTTTATCACCTAGGTGGACCGTTCCAGTGGTTATGGCAGTTTTAGAGTTTAACGAATCTCATCCAACACCGAATATAACAACACACCTGTCAACTTCAATTTCGTTTTCTCTTTTAGGAACACGAATTATTTACATACTAAATAACAAAAATATTTTAAATGTGCTTGGTATCACTTCCACTCCTCTGTTAGAAACTCAACAACCAAATGAAGCTGGAGCTTTTCTGACAGCAGTAGTCCACAAAGACTGTGATATCTTCCCTCCTGTTCGTTTACTAACCCAAAGGCACTTGCAGTCTCTAGCTTTTGGTGCATTGATTGTTGATATAGAAAAGAAAATTATGTTAAAAATATGGTGCTGGTGTCCGTCCGTCTCTGACTTGGGAACGAGTCTCTGTGAAGCAAAGAGCTCCATTGGCTCGTTTTGAATTATTGCGAGGATAGACCTTCCTTTTTATAAACACGTATATGAAGAGAGCCCAACTAAGGTTCGCAGGTATCTACCAACTATCAATTCTTATGTTTTCGCCGTCTATACTGTCAAATTTCGTTGTGTTAAGAACAATCGGAATATAGCTTGCGTTTGGAACTGCACCCCGTAGGTAAGGATTCTGGCTGCTTCAAACAATTGCTTTAAAACTGATTGAGAGGAGACTAACTACAATAATATCATCTGGTCGCTGATGCAACTGTCGAATACCTGAATATAATGATCAGTCATGACACCATTACAAACTTTGGACTCCTCTGTCGTTTAATAACTGGCATTCCTTGCAGCATATTTTCAAACTGAGTAGAAAACAATTGCCCATCAGTAATGGATACCTCTGACTTGT
>ML795632.1:248227-259321 GCA_009831015.1 Picea engelmannii
CTTGATGAATGAATGGAGACCTCAAGCATCACTTGAAATAGGATTCTTCACACAGTCTTCATCCTATTCTTTCTTCATTCTCTATGCTTCTTTATGCTTGTACCTCTAACCTTTTCCATGAGAAGACTATCATTATATAGGAGAAACTAAAGTGGTTAAAGAGATGAGGATGATCCCATCAAATCAGAGAAGTCAGTAGGATTGTAACCATACAGACGCCACCTCATATTTCTAGAAGATTCCACTTCTAGAAGTTGCTAGAACTTCTTTCCTCTTTTAGTTTTAAAGTGCCGCCGCAACCTGCTTATATAGCAGCTTGCGTAAATCCCGTGGGCTGGCTATAGTTCAGCCTGTGGAAATCAGGGATTTCCACACTGTGTAAAGGGAGTAGCCTGTGGCAGCCTCCCAAAAATGCATCTTGCAAGGGTGGAAAGAGGTTGTTTTTCTCAGGCAAAAGATCATATTGGGAACTTGAACACATGTTTATGTAATCATCATCAAGGTGACCAAAATAATGTGTAACAGTTTGAGGGGTGGATTGGTCATTAAGCATCATGATATAATCATGGTCCTCATCACATTCAAGCTCTCGACCATAAGTATTTGATTCATTATGATTAGTCCCTAAGAGAGAGGGCTTCCGAGAGATACTCTCAGTATGATTTGAAGATTAAGATTCGAGAAAGGACATGCGATCTTGCAAGCTCGTAATGACGGGGATTAAAAGAGACAACTCCTTGTGAGAATCATAAATGCCAAAGGAGTAACCTGTTCTACGGTTTTGTTCTTCGAAATTGAGGCAAGTATATAGGGCTAGCTCTAGGTTTTGAACATTCTTTTCTTCCAACCGCCATCGATAAAGAGGGGGAAAAGTTCATAGTAATGCAACAGAGCAACCAAGTTGGTAGGGTGAATGGGAGTAGGAATTAGATTGTACAAATTGATAAATTGAAGATTAAAAGTAAGAATTCTCTCATTATCCTTCATGCGTAATTGATTAAAACTCTTAAGATGCTCGTAAGGATTATCCAAATGCCCAAAAGTAGAAGTAAACCAGTAAGAAAACTCAAACCAGGTAGAAATGCATCCATCGGGAAGGCTGGCAAATAAGGAGGCGACATCGCCTTGAATGGAATTCATAAACAACAACATACAACTATCATTATTATTTACTCCGAGAATGGCACAAGCATTCGAAAACACACAAAGGTGTTCAATAACTGTAATAGTTCCATCGCCATGGAAGAGAGGCAAATGATTCTTGAATTTGTGAGGTAAAAGATTCACCGGGTGAGCGAACTTCAAGGGAATGGGAACAAACCAAGGAGAATTGTTTAGGTTTGCTTCAAACTCAAACATGCCATACTTGTGAATGACTTTCCTAGGGTTAGTAGCTGAAACCACATGGTTATAACCACCAAACATGCTTCTACTCGGTTGAGACATTGAGGTCTAGGAAACATAAAAAAAATTGAAAGAATTAAAATAAAAACTAGGAATGAACCATTGAACGGTTCTCCCCAGTATGGTCGTCAAAAATATGTTGACGTCAAAATACTAAGAAGTCTCAAATGTCAACATTTTCAACCTCCTGCGGGGCTAGGTGAGAAGAAGTGGGAATGTCACCCTAGGCTCAAAGTCCCAGACAAGAATGTGCATTGAACTCTAAGCTATTTTTCTCCTACCTACAGTCCAAGCATATATCCCTTTATCCTGTAATTTTTCTTTTTGCAATGTTTAATTTTTATTTGATTTATGATTTAATATTATTTACAATTCAATTATTCTTATGTAAGGTTTTATACAATTGGAGAAATAAAATTAAAATTAATAAAAAAAATACAAATGATAAAAGTAGAAGGCAATATTTTTGTTTTATTTAAGAAAAAAATAAATTAAAGAAAAACTAACTAAAAGTTAAAAAAAAGTTAAAACACTATGTTAGATTTAAAGTAACTTAATTAAAAGAAAAAAATTATTACATAACAATAGTTTGAAGAATATAGAGAAGTAACTTTTTCTTCATGATATAACATTTTATTTATTTATTTTCATTTAAAAGTTAAAAATTAATAAAATTAAAATAGTATAATAAACAAAAATAAATAAAAGGTTTATGAACATTAACCAAACTAAAGCTTTATACACATGATTGTAAACAAACAAAAATGTTTTGTTTGTCCTTTTTAAAAATTTATCTATTTTATTTATATCATGAAATCAAATTGTAAAATAAAGATGAGAGAAACCAAGGTTTTTAAAGAAAAATCAAGAGATAACCAGAATGATAAAGAACTGATTTTCATTAAAAAAAACTTTCATACAAAATCATAAATCATCAAAATCTTCAAGTCTTTGTGTAGATAAGAGTTAGGTATATGGTATTTAGCCTTTCTAGACACAACGTACAATAAAAAGACCAAGCATGAAGAAGAAAAAGAAAGCTAAGTCAAGAAAGAATGGAGCTATGGTGGCGAATCACAAGGAGAGACCTGCATAGTAAAACTGATTAGCACCGAATCAAATCAGGCTTTATTACAACAAAATAAATAAGTAAATGTTTACCTCATGAAGGCTAGCAAACTCATCCTCACCTATTCTCTTCGCTGCTTCGCAAGACCACTGCTGCCGACAATTTCGTCAATCTCTGCTGAAAATGTAATGAAAAAATGAAATGAAAAATCCCACAACATACTACTCTCTGAAAAACATACTACTCTCTGAAAAACATACTAAGTTCTCTCTCTGAATTTTATTTTTAAGACAATACCTCCAGAAAATTTATGTATTCCTAAGAATTTCCTTTTTTCTAAAACGTTGCGCGCTGCTTCTTTTATCACCTAGGTGGACTGTTCGAGTGGTTATGGCAGTTTTAGAGTTTAACGAATCTCATCCAACACCGAATATAACAACACACCTGTCAACTTCAATTTCGTTTTCTTTTTTAGGAACACGAATTATTTACATACCAAATAACAAAAATATTTTAAATGTGCTTGGTATCACTTCCACTCCTCTGTGTTAGAAACTCAACCACCAAATGAAGCTGGAGCTTTTCTGACAGCAGTAGTCCACAAAGACTGTGATATCTTCCCTCCTGTTCGTTTACTAACCCAAAGGCACTTGCAGTCTCTAGCTTTTGGTGCATTGATTGTTGATATAGAAAACAAAATTATGTTAAAAATATGGTGCTGGTGTCCGTCAGTCTCTGACTTGGGAACGAGTCTCTGTGAAGCAAAGAGCTCCATTGGCTCGTTTTGAATTATTGCGAGGATAGACCTTCCTTTTTATAAACACGTATATGAAGAGAGCCCAACCAAGGTTCGCAGGTATCTACCAACTATCAATTCTTATGTTTTCGCCGTCTATACTGTCAAATTTCGTTGTGTTAAGAACAATCAGAATATAGCTTGCGTTTGGAACTGCACCCCGTAGGTAAGGATTCTGGCTGCTTCAAACAATTGCTTTAAAACTGATTGAGAGGAGACTAACTACAATAATATCATCTGGTCGCTGATGCAACTGTCGAATACCTGAATATTATGATCAGTCATGACACCATTACAAACTTTGGACTCCTCTGTCGTTTAATAACTGGCATTCCTTGCAGCATATTTTCAAACTGAGTAGAAAACAATTGCCCATCAGTAATGGATACCTCTGACTTGTCATCGACACCATCCCCGACTTGTGCTGTGCTTGGCCTCTCTTCAAAGAGCCATTCTCTTCTCTCATTGATTCCATTTCTCTACAACGCTCCTCATCTCTGTTCAAAGCCACAAACGTTCAACCTTCCACGTTTTGCTTTTTCTCATTTTGCTCTGAATCATTAGACAAACCTCTAACAATTGTCTGTCCTACAATCTGATCTCGTCTTCTGCTACTTAAGTTTTTGTTTTCTAGAATTTTCTCTTGAAAGCCAAGCAGTTTCAGATTCCTTGCATCAACAATCCTGTGCGAGCGTCCACCACTTTGTAGATCCAAACGATCTGGAGTTCTGGAACCTCCAACAATTCATGCCCGGTTGAGCTTGACATTATTTGCAAACAATATGGCAAAAAACGTTCTATTTTACTTTTCAGCTTCTTGTCTCTGAAAGCTTGAGTGTCAGAAGTGCAACACAGTACGAGTTTTCACGCATCTGTTCAACGATCCTCACTTAATATCCTTCTATTTGGAGATTATTCATTCATGGCAGAAATCTACTTTTATAAAGGGCTCGAAATGATGTAAGCCAAAACCTGTATGGAAATAGTATTTCTTTATATATGGAAAAGGTATGTGTGTAGAATATTATGTAGTAGCTTGGAAACCTAGGTTATAGTAATCCATATGATGATGAAATCGATACCATTTACTTGGATAAATAAGTGTCCATGTGGCATGTCACCCATAATACATAACACTATGTTTTGCAAGACCCATTTGTGAGAGCATATAAGCTGATGGGAACGAATCATGGCAGACTTATTATGAAATATTTTTCTTTCGGAGTCAGGAGGTAATATTACATTCATAACCATGAATAGGTATAATAGTATAAGAGTATCTTGGAAAGAGAAAATAATATGGCATGACTTTTAATGAGGAGTAAGTATCATAAATATATAATAATATATTTGTTTTTGAAAACTTGATATGATATGGATTGGGATCTTAAAGGTTAAGAGTGAGATTATAGCAAGGTTAAGAGTGGGGTCAAAAAGGGTAACAGTTCTTTGGAATCATAGGTCAAGAACCATGATAGTTTTGGCAAGAACCTTGCGTCAACAATTTGTAATGAACTTGCTTTCATATGAATGATTATGTAACTTTCCTTGAATGTGTAGTGGTCACTCAGCGGGAGCATGCGAGACTTTGCGCAAGCGAGTGTGAAAAAGGCAGGTGCATAGATCAACGATGGTAATATTAGAGCCTTTGGACATGTGTGCCATTAGCAAAATAAGACGACATGAATAATGCGATGAGTGAGTAACATACTCTGCTTAGTAGTAAGTCAAGCATCACAATATTTTCACTTACGAACAATGTGCCAATATTCAACGAGAAAAAGAGAAACTTCACGCAAGTAGTGTGACTAGAGAGGGAGCCTGGCAACGCTTTTCCATTTAAGTCATGTTGGCAAAAATCGTCGTCAACAAGTGTTACGAGGAAAATTTCTCTATGGCAAGGGGTAAGCCATAACAGAAGAAATGACACACATAAATCAACTCTAATCTCAAGTATGCTATATAAAAGAAATGCTAACAAGACAAGGCTATGATCCTGCCTCGTCTAGACATTCGATGAAGACCACCGTTAAGCATGCAACCCAAAGATTTATACCTGCAACTTGTCCTCAACAACCAAGATACACAAGCATATAGTGATAATGTATAGTGTCAACATATAGGTTAGCATAATCCATTAACATACATGACAAACAAGCCCATGGAATAATAATTTAAATATTTGCAAGATATCAATTGGACGAGAAAATAGTATTTCTATTAAAATAATCAACAGAAGTATATAGGTGACAAATTTATGTAACAACACATATCGGAACCGAGAAAATAAGTCCCTCCAGCTGGGTCGAGAAAATAAGTCCCTCCAGTTGGGCCTCCACCACTTCAATCCTCCACCAAAGTTAAGCTCATACAAAGGAGTCAATGAGGTTCTCCATCACAAAGAAGGAAGAGCTTGGGGGCTGAACAAGGAGTTCAAACTTTCATGGACAAAGGGATATAGACTCAATATGAAGTGAAATTTCTCCAGAGTGTCTTTGCTCTCAAAATTGAATTGTTCAATCCCTCAAGGCTTGGATATGGCTCAATTTATAGCCTCCAAATGGAACTGAAGGGACGATTCAAAGCATTTCCAGTATATGGAGGATCAAGGATCATGGATCTCGTGACATGACATGGAAACTCGACATTATTTTTAATTTTGAGCACCGAACCCGATGTACGGGGGATGTAGTGGAGAAACCTGTGTATACACTTGTTGTATAAATAATAGGGCACGTATATGTGGAAAAATATGTTTTTTTTTCTCTAGAAGGTGCAAAATGGGACTTCAAGTCTACATAGGGAAATGGAAAGGCCATCCAAGTAAGTTGCATGGGGTGAGGCAAAAATTGCTGTAACAAATTCCCCCTAATGTGTGAGGTCTGAGGAGTATCCGCGATGGCCGAAATACATTATAATTCCCAGAAGTGGAGTAATGGAGACTCAGCTGGAAGTACTAGTTACTCATGAGAATATTACAATCCATAATGACTTTGTACACATGGATGCCAATCTGAATTACACTGTAGATGCATGTGGAAATATATCAAATAGTTGTTCATGGCCATGAATAGGCAATACAAAGCGAACATATTCCATAGGCTATCATAGTCATGAACAAGGCACAGTGGAATCCAGTCTCAAAATCAATCTGAAGATATCTATATACAATGAAGTACAATCTGATCTCCCATGATCATTGATATTAGGAATGTTTCTACTGTAAGCTGGAGGTCTTATACACTATCTGCCAAAGGTGGAAGTCTACATCATGTGAATAGAGGAGTTGAGTTCAAACATAATGCGACTTCATTTGATTACTGATCATTAAGGTATACCGTTAACAAACGCGAGACAACCTACCAATAATGAAAGTATGTATCAAGGCACCGAGTACATTCTACAAGTGTGAATAAGGGTGTTGAGGTTGAACACTTGAAAAAGCCATTGATCAGGATACATTGATGTATTCCCAACTATCGATGGCAAGAGAGCCTGCCACTGATGACTGCAAGCCTCTAGGTACTCATAAGACTCTAGGTCTCATTTCTAGAATAGATGAGCTGAAGTCGATGGAAGGAGAATTGTTGAAAGGAGAGCATTAAGATATATTTCATCATTCAACACGAGGTACAAAGCAATATCTTGATGATTAAGAGGAGCTTACACGAATAATATGTTCACGAACCAACGACCTTGTGCGTCCCTCGCATGCACTAGATGCAAGTAGTGCACAAAAGAGACCCTCTGAATAACAACCAATAATGAAAATTGCCGAAAAAGGTGAGGAAACCACCAATAAGGCTAATGGAATCCAAGACACTGCACAAATCCCAATGTGTGAATATATTTATTGCCGTCGAACACAAGGGAAACCCCCCAATCAATGACCAATGATGAGATGTCAACTACTAGGTTCATGGTTACCTACCCATAATGAAAGTAGGACCGTGGTGCATGGTAGGACTACAACGCCATGTGACTCTAAGATACACTGAGGGTATGGCTGACATGTAAATTCAAGAGTTCTGATAAATGGCCGACACAGGCTTATAGACTTCCTTTGAACAAGAGCATGAGACATATGGATAACTCAGGTAGCAAGAGGCATCAACAAACTCTCCATAGGGATTCAAATAATAACCAGTCGGAGGAGTAAACTCTAAGTAACGATCTCAGCTTTATAAGGTCATGCTAAACCCAAACTTTGGATGAAAGTGGACTCAAAAGTTTGTGCTCTGTTCAAAGGTGAAACGACTGCTACCGATATGGGATAATATTATTTTCCCGATCGTCTTTTTTTGTTTCTTCATAGGCAAAAAAATGCTATGATATAGGAGAGGAAACAAGTGTCGCAAGTAAGCAACTAGCTATAAACAATGAAACATACCTATGCTCAATGCAAGGAAGTGAATGCAGGTCATGGACACTTGGGGGATGTTTCCTCTTAGTGTACAAGGTGTCAAGCTGCAAAGGATATATAAAAGGCTTTGCTTGGCTAGTGATGCAAATTGCTGAGGTAAGAGGGTTATAACGAGAAAGCAAGAACTGGCAATAGGCTCAATATTGCAAGCATGATGATGGAATGTGATTACAACTTAACTCCAAAGAATTTCCTTTTTCATATATTTAGTCCCCTAGGCCCGAAAAAGTATAAAATAATACCCAGGAGAACTCTTCTAGCCAATGGTGACTAGAGTATTCCTTTTTTGTAAGTAGTCTACTTTGGCTGGAAAAGGGTTAAACTTATGCCAAATATATGTCCTTTCAAAGCCATTTAACGAGTGTGAAAGAGACAAGTTCACTCGACAATATTTTCATTTTTTCGAGAGTCAAAAAAGAGCTTAACCAAGACTCGGGGGGGAGTCCCATAGGTAAAGGTCAGAATGCTTGTGAGTAAGAGTATGGGATTCAAACATAAAGTCATATAGGAACTAGAAGGAGCTCTCGATCCTATGGAATAACTTATGCATAGGCACCAGATGGCACAAAGGTTCTAACTAGGGCACCCATGTTTGGTAAGCCTCTACCACTTAATAACGACACTTCTAGTAGTGGTAAGAAAGTTCAATGTCACTAATCAATGGGTTTGTACCTAGGATGTATGGATCACGGTCATAGGATGATGCAAGAGTGAAAAACAGAGTGAAAACCTATCTTATATGCTGGTGAAAGAAAATACCTGCTGAAGGCATGAATGAGCGGTATGATGTTGGAAACCGCAAAAAATCCTGGAAAA
Organism: Picea engelmannii; assembly: GCA_009831015.1. Lineage (NCBI taxonomy): Eukaryota > Viridiplantae > Streptophyta > Pinopsida > Pinales > Pinaceae > Picea > Picea engelmannii. The sequence continues at coordinate 256,736 of ML795632.1, forward strand.
AATTGCCAAAAACCAAGTCTTTCCATTGCACTATTAGTCCATAAGGTAAAAAATTAACACAAATTATAGGAAGTGGGTAAAAAAAATAAAAACATTCTACTAGTAGTAAAAATAGACCATTTTACCATACCATTTGATTTTTTCACACACATAGTGCATTTAGGCCATTTTCCCCATGATATTCAAGTGTCGATTATGGGAGCTATGATCAACAAAATCAACAACTATATGGACCCAGTAAGTGCCCATCCCCTCTACTTCAATTTCAATGGTTTAAATTTCAATTTTAGGCCCCATTTTTTGAGTATTAGAGGACGTAACATGGAAACTAGGGCGTATGCTGGTGACATTTCATCGTGTCATGTATACAACCCCATATACGTGGGAAAAGAGAATCTTGCATGCGTATATGCAACCCTATACATGAATTTTACCAAGTTAGCCCGCGTGCAAGTTGTGATCAAAATTTTTGAAATGTTTTAACTCAAAAAAAGGTTTCTCCTTTGTAGGATGGTGATTGAATGGAGGGAGAGGGAGCATGAAGAGATAGATGCAACAGTGGGAAGGGATGCAAGGGACTAACAATATTTAAAGAGATGTGGACTTTATAAATATTGGTCTCTCAAGGGAATGAGGGATCGAGGGAGGTTACCCCAGTTGCTAGTAAACTACTAGGATCCAGAGACAGAGTCCTTCAACCTCGATGGGAAACCATTGAGGATTTAAGTGGACAATATATACTTCATCACATGATTATCTCACAAAGGCGAGGTAGTGAATCTCAAGGCCTGAGGGGTTGGGGGTGGTATGACTATGGAGGAGTACATTTCCATCCACTATGTTGCAGACATAAATAAAGTAGAGAGTCAACTCCCAATCAGGACAATCAAGAACCTAAGCTTAAATATTGTCATGCTTGTACTCACAGAGATTTTGGGGTCGACCTCATTGCACCTGGCATCAAGGCCACTCATTTTCTATGCGGTGGGGTGTTTAAGACCCACTGTTTATGACTGGTGTACCTCACTGCTGGATAACATGAAGAGCTAGTTGACAAATTGCAAACAAGGGAAAATGAAAAATTTTAGATTTGCATCCATTCTTTGTAGTTTTTTATTTGAGAGGGTTCCAGGCTTGAGCCCAAGAGTAGAGATTACTCCACATGGACATCGCGATCCAACCATGTCATGGTGGACCGACGTGATGAGGCGGCTAGGAGGTGATGCACTGATAGGTGGTGAGTGTACCCCGTGTGTGGGTGCGACTCTTCCGACGTTTCACAAACGCCGTAGTGTGCTATCATGATACTCATCCAATGCAACATGTGTATATTCCATGGTCATATTATATACCAGCCATATATGTATTTTGAGAGTGTGAGCCCCATTTTGTACTATGACACCATATTTTTTGAACTCAAGGGATGAAATATAAAAAAATTTGGTCTTTGACTTTACTTATATATGTTACAATGTGTACATGTAGGAAAATGTTTTCTTTACTTAGTTATGTGAAAAATGCCAATCTAAAATATAATTATCATATGCATCGAATACATGATTAGAACTTCTAGGTATGTGATTATAAGTAAGAAAATCAAAGTATCGTTCCAAAAGTCGTACCCATAGGAATCATTAGAGTAGAGTAGGATCTTTCACACTGTAACTTCCGTTAAACTAAAATACGACTAACTGGGAGTCCAGGCAAACCTCTAAAGACCAAACACCATGTGAAATGGCCTCTTGTAATATCTATATAACAATGCTATACTCAACCACATTATTCATTGATGGCTCTAGACAAATGCCACCCAAAGACACCAATTGGCCCTCAGGTGAGTAAATGAACCAAGCGACGGAATTCATGTTCCACGTATGATGACTGGCACTGTCCACGAGTCCTAAGTAAACTGAAGACTTTGTTGACATCTTCCAACAAAGGGAAAACTTGATAATGTTGGATCATGTTGTCATTGATGCCAATGGTTTGATTGATTGAGGTCATTGATTGATGTCAAATGATTGATTGATTGATGATTGATGTAATATAATATGTATTTTCCTTGATGAGAATGCATAGATGAAGATGGATCAATGAGTTGTCATTGATATGATGAAGATGGATCAATGAGTTGTCATTGATACATGATGAAGATGGATCGTTGTGGTTTCATTGGTATATGATGTATTGTTGGAAAAATGTATAGATGACTCATTATTGTCTTATCATTATTGATAAGGTGCACAAATGGATGAACTCCAAAGTGCCCCCCTTATGGTGAAATCCCTCACAGGAAGACGCTTTGCAGATTGAGTTATCCTAGAAGAATGGTTGGAGGACCCTTGCTCTCATTATTTTCTTATCATGATTGATAAGGTGCACAAATGGATGAACTCCAAAGTGGCCCCCTTATGGTGAAATCCCTCATGTGAAGAGGCTTTATGGATTGATTTATCCTAGAATAATGGTTGGAGGACCCATGCTTGTATGTGGAATAATGAGATGAAGATCAAGGAAATTGTTGGTGAAACTATCCTAGATGGATAGTGCTTGTCATGCCATTTTCGGTGGTATGTGGAATGTCAC
>ML795632.1:277315-288689 GCA_009831015.1 Picea engelmannii
CGGAATTGAAGGGAGGATAAATTCTTTTGATGATGCTTTCTAAGGTATGTTATTTACAGGTCATCTCACCATTTTTGCTATAAATTTTTTTCTATATTGATTCAGACAGTGAAATTGCTATGACATTGAGAAAAAATACCTAAGTATCTGTGGTAAAAAATTCAGCTTGTGGGTACATACATAAAAAGAAAAAATGTACATACATCTTGTGTTCTTTGTGTTCCTTGTGGAGATGATTTGGTGATGATATGTTGCTGATATGTATTGACATCTAATTGATTATAAATGACAACAATGAGTAATGAGAAAATGTTGAATGTTAACTAAGGAGTTTTTTTGTAAGAGGGAAGTTTTGGGAAAAAGAACCCCACACTCATTCACCCCCCCCTCTAAGTATGGTAGGTGTGTCCAATAGATAAGAAAGACGATGACACAAAGGAAAATATGTATATACACTAAGATACACTAGTATACAAAAGGTCATGCTCAATCTTGAGGGATCAAGCGTAATACCTTTTAAGGTAGAGCCCATTTTTGCATGCATCCAACATATTCCCTTGATAATACTCCAATTCATAGGCTCCTTTCTCTAATAAACATCGCACAATAAGGACAATGCCACATGGGGTTGAAATTGCCTACCCCCAACGATTCTTTGTCTTGGTCATAAAGGAGAACCAAGTCACCCTCAACATACTGTCAAGGACATACAAACTTATCATATTGAACCTTAACACATCGTTTATTCGCTTTGGTAGCTGTAGAGACATATCAACACTACTCATTGAGACGCTCTAGGTGTATGAGGTGTTCTTCATGATCAGATGTGTCAGGTAGGAGATCAATTGCCAAATTAAGGGAAGGGATTTCACATTCAATCCACAGAATCGACTCCACGCCATGTACTAACTGAAAAGGAGAGAAACCAGTGGAAGTATTTACCAAGGTTCAATATTCCCAAAGTCCAGGATAAAGCATCAGATGCCAGTCATATTTACTCTGGCTGTTAGTTTTTTGTAAGATGGTCTTGAGAGATTTATTCACCGCCTCTACTTGTCCATTTTTTTGGGGATAATAAGGGGAATAATGACCATGATTAAACCCCAGTTTTGATGCTAAATATTTCATCATTTCATTCTGAAAGTGACTGCCATGATTAGTGACAATCTCTCTTTGGATTCTAAACCGAGCTATAATTGGGTTGAATATGAAGAAAGTTGTAGTCTTACCATCGAATTTAACGATAGGCATGGCCTCTGCCCATTTAGTAAAGCAATCTACGGCCAAAATAATATGTTGGTGCCCCCCAACTGAATCTAGGTTATATTACATAAAATACACCCCACTTGGTGAAGGGATCGACTGATCCAGGTGGATATTGGTGTCCACCCACCTGTTCCAACTAGCTTCTCTTTTCAGTTTTTAGTGCAACATGTTCTTCTGTACTTCTTTTTAAATGTGGGTTCTACACTTCTGGGGATGTCTGAAGTCCTACACATCTTCCAGGTGGATACTGGTGGCCTCCCACCTAATCCAACTGGATTATTTTGTATGTTTTTATGTCACCACATCTTGCTGTACTTCTAGGGCCGTTTTGGGGCCCTAAACAATGTTTTTTTGGCTCTCCACATCAAAAATATAAACAGAGTCAGAGTTTGATGGCGTAATGCGTATTTCTTGAAAATATCTCTCCAACAGGCTGTCACATGCCTAAAAAGAAGATCATATGCTTACGACCCCAGGAAGTTAATGTACTAACTTACCCAAATGGGGCCCACATGACTTTTGGCGTTTCATCTCCTAAGGTTAGGTTTTTGGATGTCTATGGTTTTGGAATTCATGTTTATCACATAAAGGCCTTCAGAGCCTCATTGTTTCGTTACAGAAGAACAAGTGGGTGGCCACCAATATCCACCTGGATCACTGACAATGACGACTAAATGAAGAGGGGTTGGGTGCGAGAAAATTTCTTGAGTGAATTCCTTGCAAGTGACACTTCTTAACCACTTCAACATAATCTTTAAAAATTGACGACCAAAAATAACCGTCTTGCAATATTTTTTGGGTTGTCGCAAGTCGGGATAAATTACTACCAAAACACCCACTGTGATAGTCATTGAGAAAAAACTCATCTTCCTCGTGAGTCAAGCAACAACATAAAATATTATCTACCCCTCGACGATACAAAGTGTCGCCGATGATAAGGTAGTTTTTATCCTGATGACGTATACGTTGTTGATTGTCTCTCGATAGATGCTGGGGTAGCTTCAAGGTTTGAAGATAAATTAGAATGTATCCATACCAGGGGTCTGAAGATGAGATAAGGAAGATATATTCATACGCGAGCGAATCGTCATGAAAAATTTCCTCATCTAGTCGAAGGAAGTCCGATATCAACTCGACAAAAACTGGCGATTTCTAAGACTTCGCTAAAGCGAAATCAGGATCAAATTCTTGCAAAATAGCAATCCACTTATTGTATTCCCTCCTTATGGTACACCTGGTGAGGACGTATTGAAATGGATTGATATCCGCAACTATGGTAGTTTTGCAAAGTAATATATAAGGTCGTAATCTTTGAATCGCATGTATGGTGGCCAAGGCTAGTTTCTTTACGTGAGAGTATTTAAGTTAAGGACCGAATAGGTTTTGACTGAGATAGTAGAAAATGTGATCATGGAGCTCATCATCCTACTGAACCAGAACCATACCAACTGTCCCTTTGGACACGACGATATAAATAAAATATTCTGTACTGTATTCTAGAGGCTTCAACAAAGGTGTCGATACCAAATCTTTCTTAAGAGCATCGAAGGATTCCTGGGCTCGCTCATTCCATATAAACATAGTATCCTTCTTTGAAAGATGCATGGAACCCTTAGTTAAACTGGCATAGTTCACTATGAACCGACACAGGAAATTAGCCTTCCCTTGTAAACCTTGAAGTTGTCTAATGTTGCGCGTGGGAGGCAATCGAGGTATGTGTTAAAATATTGTAACTGCAAAGAATATCCTCCTTATTATTGAGATATTATCTCATAGATCAATCCTCTTTTATGGATTGATCATGTCGGGATTTGTATAAGACCAAATCCCCTTTTGTGGATTGGTCAAACCCTAATTATATGCTTCTAATTAAGAAGTTGGCCCCCAAGCCTAATTAAAGTGGTTTTAGCCACTAAATAAGTCAGACTTGCTTGATTAAGAGACACCACCCTAGCGCCTTCCAGCTAGTATAAATAAGAGTGGAAGGTGCCTCATTAGCTCACTCACTCAAGTCACTCATCTAGTGCACAAGTTTGAAGGAATCTGTAGTTGCCAGTTGCTAGAAGAAGGAAGAGAGAGGCACATTGCTTAGTGTTGGATATTCTATAGGGTTTGGTTTATTATCTTGGCATTGTATTAACAATCTGTATTAAGGAAGTTTTTGTTGGGTTTTCTTCCCCATGAGGGTTTCCAGGGATAAATGCTGTGTACCTTGTGATTGTGTATCTTTCAGTGATCCTGCTTATGCTATTATTGTCTAGTAAATTGAAAAGAACTTAATAGATGCTCTAAATTTAACATGGAATCAGAGCTTGACTGAAGAGAGCACCTTTCACTAGGTTACAAAAAACGTCACTGTTGTCGTACAAGAAAATTAAGGCTTTTTGTTGGAAGAGAATTTCAGCCTAAAAACTATCTAAGGAAGTGCGCCCTAGCCTAGCGAACTCATTGGCAACTTGAGTGCACATTTTCAATAGCCAAAGCCTGCAAAAAGTGAAACCCTAGTTTTCATTGGTAACAAAAAACCAGAAAAACATGAAACCAGAACAAGTACCAGAAGTGCTAGTCCAAATTTGCGTAAGCCCAGTTTCAAGGGGTAAAATTTAAATTTTCAGAAAACTAATTGCACCAAGCTACTCGCCTCAGCCAAGCGCACCTCCTAGTAAGTTCAGATCTAAATTCTGAGCACTTTCATTTTTTGGTCATTTTCCCAGCTCCAAGTCAAGTTGTCTGTAAGCACCAAGCTTGTTGACAAGTTAGAAGGTGTGGATAAATTCCATGCTTGGAAGTATAGGTTTTCACTCATTCTTGAAGAGAACGACCTTGCAATATTCATCAAAGAAAATGTACCAGAACCTGCAGATGCTACAACTAAAGAAAAGTACGAGAACGATATGGTTAGGGACAAAAGAATCATTGTAGACTCTATTAAAGATCACTTGGTCCCTCATGTGGATTCTAAGAATACTCCAAAATAAATGTTTGATGACCTAACCAGATTTTATGAAGGAAGAAACATTAACAAGAAGATAAACTTTAGAAATCAACTCAAGAATACAAAGATGCAGAAAGGAGAAATAGTTCTTGACTATTTCTATAGGATTTCTCAATTCAAGGAACAACTAGAAGCAATTGGAGATACCCTAGATGAATATGAACTCATAATGAAAACTCTTAATGGTCTCACAAGACCTTGGGATGCATTCATCTAAACCATTTGATCCAGAAAGGAGAAACTACAATTTGACAGTCTTTGGGAAGAATGTGTTCAAGAAGAAGCAAGAGTAGCTAATCGAGAAGCAATACTATTAAGGGATGAAGATCAATCTCTAGATGCTCATGCTAAAGGAGGAAAGATAAGGTCTCACTTCAAGAAGGAGACCCACCTATATAAGGATTCTCACTCCCCAAATAGATTCATCCATAAAGAATCTCACCCTCGAAGGAGATTCCAGAAGTTTCAAAAAGGTCAAAGAAGAGAAAAGGACTTCTCCTCTTATCAATGTTACCATTGTGACAAGATGGGACATATTGCTAAGAATTGTCTAGCTAGAAGAGAATAATACAACAAGAGAAATAAAAAAAAGACACCACCCATGCAGTTGAAGATGATGAGCCACCCACGAAGATGATTAAAGAAAAGAATTAGGATTATGTCTTATTCTCTATCCTCTCACGATCAATATCACGTAGAGAGGACACTTGGATCATAGATAGTGGTGCTTCTAAGCACATGAAAATTCAAAGAGACATTATCTCTAGCCTCACAAAAATGATCTTTCCCCAGAAAGTTACACTTGGAGATGATTACCAGTACCCTATCAAAGGAGTGGGAGAGTCCACCTACAAACTTGATTAAGGGACCCCAATGAAGATGAAGGATTTACTATATGTACCAGGTTTGATGAAGAATTTTCTTTCTATATCAAAGTTATATAAGAAAGGCTTCAAGGTTGCATTCATAGATGGTGAAGTCCTTATGTGGCCTAAAGGAAAAACCATAGAAGATGCAATTGTTATTGGAACAGAAGAAGGTGACATGTATAAATTAAAAGGTAACTCAGATGCAACCTTGACTCACTCCACTAAGAGTCCATGTGAACTTTGGCATAGAAGAATAGCTCACATCAGCTACAAGGCCCTACCATATGTGAGCAAGGTAGTTACAGTTTTTCCAGATTTCAAGGTTGATCATGAAGGTGTGTGCAAGGGATGTGCACAAGGAAAGAACATAAATAATCCTTTCCTGAAGAGTGACAGTAAAGCAGAAGGAGTCTTGGAGATCATCCACTCAGATGTATGTGGATGAATTCCATCAACCTCTCTTAGTGGGTATGTATACTATGTGTCATTTATTGATGATTATTCTCGCAAGACTTGGGTTTACTTCTTGAAATCAAAAGATGAAGTGTTTGGGAAATTCAAGGAATTCAAAGCCTTAATAGAGAATCTATCTGAAAGAAAAATCAAGATACTTAGGTCAAATAATGGAGGAGAATACACCTCAAAAGAGTTTATAAACTTTTGTAGAGATGACGGGATTAAGAGGGAGCTCACCACTCCTTACAATCCTAAAAAAAATGGTGTAGCATAAATAAAGAACATAACTATAATGGAAGCAGTGAAGACTATGATCCATGATCAAGATATTCCAATGCACTTATGGACATAAGAAACATGAACATCAATGTATGTACAAAACAAATTATCCCATAGTGCACTTGGGTTCAAAACCCCCAAAGAAATTTTCTCCAGGAAAAAACCAGAAGTAATACATCTCAAGATATTTGGCTGTCCAGTGTTTGTACACATTCTGAAAGAGAAGAGAACCAAGATGGACCCTTGCGGAAAGAAGGGAATATTTGTTGGATACTGTGAGCTCTCAAAGGCCTTCAGAATTTACATACCAAGTTACCATCACATTGAGATCAACCGAGATGTAACCTTTGATGAATATGCAACGCTTAAGAAATCAAGGAGATGCCAACTTGAAGAAGTATATGAAGAAGATCCCCTAGCTCCCAGAGTTGCAGAACCAGTGAGGGAAGTCACAATTTCCTCCAATGATGAGATTCAAGAAGTTCATGATATGATAAAATATCAAGAACCTCCCCAGATGATGATCTCTCACAAGAGAAAGCTAGCTTGGGTGATGGAACTTATTCAAGATGGAGAGAAGTATGGTGCCCCAGAAGGAACCATGAGACAAGTCAAGAAACCAAAAGACATTCTCCAGTTATATGGATTTGATGTGTGATCTCATAGAGAAGGAGCCTACTTGCTTTGAAGAAGCCATTCAGAAGAAAGAATGGATAGATTCCATGACAGAAGAATACTGATCCATTATAAAGAATGATGTATGGGAAATAGTCCCTAGACTGAAGAACAAAGATGTGGTATCTTCCAAATGGTTATACAAGATAAAACATGATGTTGAGGGAAGTATTTAAAAATATAAAGCAAGGTTTGTAGATCGTGGATTTTCTCAAAAGGAAGGCATTGACTATGAATAGATGTTTTCTCATGTAGCTAGATACACTTATATTAGAACCATCATAGTCCTTGCAACTAAGACGAAGTGGAAGTTACACCAGATGGATGTGAAAACAACCTTCTTAAATGGTGTCATTGAAGAAGAAGTGTATTTAGAACAACCTCAATGGTTTGAAGTTGAAGAAAGAAAGACTCATGTATGCAGGTTGAAGAAGGCTCTGTATGGATTGAAGCAAGATCCTAGAACTTGGTATGGAAGAATTGACAATTTCCTGACGAGCTTGGGCTTTACCAAGAGTAAAGATGATTCTAACCTTTACTTCAAGGTTATGAATTATGAGCCAATTATATTGCTGCTGTATGTGGATGACTTATTCTTAACTGGAGAATAAAATATCATCACTGATTGTAAGAAGAAGCTCGTTGCAGAGTAATTTAAGATGAAATACCTAGGCCTAATGCACTATTTCTTAGGTCTCGAGGTTTGGCAAAGCCTAGAGAAGATCTTCCTTAACCAAGGGAACTATGCAGTTGAATACTAAAGAGGTTTGATATGTTGGAGTGTAAATCCATGAACACACCCATGGAAACAAAGTTGAAGCTCCTAGATGATACTTCGTCAGAATTGGTTGATGTTATGCTGTACAAACAGATCATTGGATCGTTGATGTATCTGACGAACACCAGGCCAGATATATGTTTTTCCGTGAACACCTTGATTTAGTATTTGGTAGATCCCAGATGTGTTCACCTTGTTTATGCAAAACATGTGATGAGATATCTTAAGGCTATGTTGGACTTTGGTATCTTTTATAATGGAGATCACGACTTCAGATTGTTTGGTTATACCGATTCAAATTGGACTGGAAGTGCTTATGATAGAAAGAGCACTTCAGGATGTTGTTTTAGTCTGGTGTAAGCCATGAATTCATGGTAGAGTAGGAAGCAATCCAATATTGTTCTCAGCACAACAGAAGCATAATACATTGCTGTATGTTCCGCCAGTTGTGAAGCCATATGGATTCAGAAGTTGTTGACAGGTCTATTTGATTTGGAGATGGAAGCAACTGTGATTCTATGTGACATCCAGAGTTGCATAAAGATGACTGAGAACCCTGTGTTCCATGACAAGTCGAAACACATAGAAATCTGGTATCACTACATTCATGATATGGTGTAGAGGGGAGCCATAAAGCTCCAATATGTTGGCACTTATGAGCAGGTTTCATATGTGTTGACCAAGCCTATATCTCATGTAAAGTTTGAGCACTTTCGAGACAATATTGGTATAGTCCAAAAGGAACTCCCTCTAAAGGGGAAGTGATGCTGATGATACTATGGTATCCTGACCAACAATGGGTAGCTCAGTTAGGATTTTATATCCTAGGGGACTGATCATCCCTGGACAGATCTCGAAGGTCTGGTAAGGATGGTATGTCAGAGTACTTGTGCATGTATATGATAGCTGTGGTCAATAGTGATAGCTCCGTTAATATTTTTATAATCCTAGGGAATCTTATGATTCCTGGGTAGGTCCCAAAGGTCTGGTAAGGACAGTTTGTTGGAGTACCATGTGGTAGCTTTGTTAGGATTTTATATCCTAGGGAATATTATGATTCCTGGGAAGATCCCTAGGGACTATTAGAGTACCAAAAAATGTTGTTGATACACCTGCCTCACTATGTTTCCCCATGATGATGATGATGATGATGTTGTTGCTCCAACCTCGTGCTGTGTTGATGTTGTTTCTCCAGCCGTGTGCCATGATGATGTTTTTTCTCTAGCCTCTTGCTGTGATGATGTTGCTCTAGGCTCATGCTGTTGATGATGATGTTGTTTCTATTGATTTTATGCTAACTGATGTTGATGTTTAAGGTTCCAGATTCAAGTTGTGAACGATGATGATGATGCCATTCCATATCCATATTGTGAATGATGATATGATTGATGATGAGAAAAACTTCTGATGATTTATAGATATGCCAGTTAGCATTCCATATGCTGTTAATGTTGCTGCCCTCTCTCTCTCTTGATGATGTTGTAGAATACCCTTCTTGTTAAGGGGGAGTGTTGAAATATTGTGAATGCAAAGAATATTCTACTTATTATTGAGCTATTATCTGATGGATCAATCCCCTTTTGTGGATTGATCATGTTGGGATTTTTATAAGACCAAATCCCCTTTTGTAGATTGGTCAAACCCTAATTATATGATGCTAATTAAGAAGTCGCCCCCAGGCCTAATTAAAGTGGTTTTAGCCACTAAAGAAGAAGTCAACCCTGCTTGATGAAGAGACACCACCCTAGCACTTGCCATCTAGAATAAATAAGAGTGGAAGGTGCCTCATTAGCTCACTCACTCAAGTCACTCATCTAGTGTGCAAGTTTGAAGGATGCTGCAGTTGCCAGTTGCCACAAGTTTGAAGGAAGCTACAGTTTCCAGTTGTCGGAAGAAGGAAGAGAGAGGAACATTGCTCAATGTTGGATATTCTCTAGGGTTTGGTGTATTATATTGGAATTTTATTTACAATCTATATTAAGGAAGTTTTTGTTGGGTTTTCTCCCCCATGAGGGTTTCCCAGGATAAATGTTGTGTCCCTTGTGATTGTGTATCTTTCAGTGATCCTGCTTATGCTATTATTGTCTAGCAAATTGAAAAGAACTTAATAGCTACTCTAAATTTAACAACATTTCCTCAACCTTCATAGGATCTACCATGAATCCATGCTCACACACTAGGAATCCTAAAATATGGCCAGACCTAATGCATAATATGCACTTGTGAGGGTTCAACCAAATGCGATAGTAACAACATCTTTCAAATACTAATCGAAGATGAGTAGAGAGATCTACTTTCTTACAAGAGTGAGCAACAAGATCATCTAGGTAAGCTTCGACAATATGCTTGAGATTGTGAAAAGAAAAGGTCATGGCACGTTGGAAGGTTGCTCCGACATTTTTAAGGTTGAAAGGCATTTTCCGATATGAAAAAGTACCCCAAGGACAAATAAATGTCGTCTTATGTTGATCCTCAGGTTTGATTATACCCTGAAAATTCGTCCATAAAAGAAAAGACTTCACTTCACACGCACTCATCAAGAATCTGGTCAATGAAAGAAGTCGAGAAGTTATCTTTAGGACAAGCCTTGTTCAGGTCTCGAAAATCCATGCATACGCGGATGGTTCCTTGATTTTTATTTATGGGAATGAGATTGGACACCCATTCAGTCAAGGGAATAGGGTAGATGAAACCAACATTAAGTAGATTCTCTACCTCTGCCTTAATAGAAGGGGCCTTCCTAGGATTAACAACTCTGAGACGTTGTCAAATAGGTTCAACATCTTGATAGGTTTTAATCTCATGTTCGACAATGTTGGGGTTGATCCTTGGAATTTATTCATATGACCAAGCGAATACATCAAAAAAATATTTGAAGAGATCGATGTAGATCTGAATTTCTTTAGGCGAACAATCCCCACCGATATATACATTCTCAATTTTTCCAGGAATACGAGAGATGTCAATCGTGACGGTAGGAGAAATATTCTCCATATTTCCTTCGGCATAAATACCATGTGTATCTAATGGAACCACATCGTGATCGACCATCTCACTCAAGGTAGATTTAATGTCATCCTGTTCGATCCTAACAAGCTCTGGGAGGAAATAAGAGCAATGATGCATGTCGTCCCAAGGCCCATCAGGACCATACATGGCCTCTAATATGGCTTCATCTAAAGGTAAAGTATCATCGAGGAAATCATGCAAACAAGATGATTTAATGACCCATACGAGCTCTAGAGCAGGATCCACCTCGTCCATCCACAAGGAGGAGGGATATGAGTCAGCAGTAGTATCAAGAATAGACTGATACACAACATCTGTCGTTGACAGTGGCATTTCCATCCCAATGTGCGACTGACCTTCGTATGACATAGTCAAGGAAGGTAGGGTCCAAGGATCATTGAAATGCAAAGTACAAAAAATGAACGGACCTCATCGACGATGAATACTCACTGGAAATGACATGAATGTGGTGAATTGGTGCCATGAAATCAAAGCTACCCATCATAGAGGAATACATTCCGACACCAACATCCTCAGTTTCCTGCTGAGAATTGTTGATCATAGGGACCGAAGGTCCAACCGATGCATTAGGACTAGCGTGAAAAAAGGAAATGATCCAGGTGGATATCGATGGCCACCCACCTATTCCTACTGGCTCAAAACAGTTTTCTGGCAACTTACTATTTTTAGCAGTTTTTCAGTTCCTAAACTTCCAGGGCCATTTTGAGGGCCTAAATGAAGGTTTTTAGGGATTGAGCTCCTCAATGATAACCAAAGGCTCCAATTTATCCCCCAATATGAATCTCCTCGATGGTACCTTTCCAATGAGCTATCATGCACCCCAAATGAATATCGCATGCCAAAGTTACTGTTGGTTGTGGAGTCTGATTATCTTCCTGATTTAGAGGTCCTTGCTTTCAACCGTGTTTATACCCCATGAAGTATTTACACCCCAAAAGTATGTACACTCTTCCATGCGGGGGAGTGCAGAGGGGGGGTACCCCCTCTGCGGGGTCCGAGGGGGCTATCCCCCCGGCTGGGGGGTTT
>ML795633.1:25471-35871 GCA_009831015.1 Picea engelmannii
GACAGTGTTACCCACAAGTACTTTCACAGAGATGAGAAGGCTGGCTCGTGATGAGACCCCCTTTCCCTTGGCCATGCAACCAAAGGTCACTGCCCTGGCGTGGTAACCAGATGGTGGCAATGTCATATTGTTAGGTACCCATGAACCTAATACGTTGGCTCGTGATGAGGACCCCTATCCTATGACTAGGTCTTGTTTGTTATTTTTCGGGTCCCTCTTGTTTCTTGCTGAGAGGCCTTTTATTGCCTTCTTGGGGATCCCTGGGCGAAGCATCTCGAGGTTTCATTTTTTAGGCTTTTGTCTTTTACCAGTTGCTTTTACCTTCTGGGCCTTTAGCCCCTTCTTCCCACGAGATAAGGTGCAATCCTACAAATAGGTCAACCCAATGCACGGACAAGGGGAATGGGATAAATGAGCAGGAGATAAGATGAAACAGTGGTGCTATGATGGGAGCGGACGATGGTTTTTTTAGAAATTCCCCCAGTGGCAAACCAAGACCTATGGGCCCAGGCTTGCTAGGGCACCCTGTCAATCTCCCCAAGCATGGTCAAGTGGGCTAATGTAAAATCCAAGCAGTTGTTAGAGATAAAAGGAATCAAATGCATATATTTAAAGGTTTCAATGATCAAAAGTGACACATACCATGATACCTGGACCAATTACCTCATGGAGCAAGAACCTCTTCTGATACAGGACCAAGCCGATGGCGATGAATGTTGTTGCTGCTGACAAGACAAATCTAATGGAAGAAGAAAAGGATGGGCCCTCTAGGGCCATGCTCAGGTCAATCCTGCTCTCGGTACTCCATGTTTAGGACCTGTGGGCCTCGAGACATGATCTACTAGTTATCCCTAAAAAACAGAGATAACAAGACGAAGTATTATCATTTAAGACTTTAAGATATCTTGTTATATTGTCCATTCAATTGCATTTTCTAGATATTATTACAGTTGCCATCAATTAATTATTACTGCTATATATTTATTATTTGCTTCATACATTGATTAGCAATTTAGCAGCAATCATTTATATAAACTCAAAGTCTTGTTGAAGCATTTATTATCATTTATCGTTTCCCTAACGTTTGTTGTTGTATTGGTAAGGGGCAAGTGCACTTTATATTCCTTTTGCTTCATCCTTTCAAGACTTGAACTTGAATTGAGTGACCTAGAGAGAGGGGTGGTTTACTTACTATTTTTTCCCCTTCATCAACCCACTAGGTCTAGGGACGTCTCCTTTGGAGTGAGTTTTTTTCCTCCTAAATAGAAAGAGGTACCCTGTTGGGGTGACAGGGGCTACCTCCATGTTATGCCAATCTTGGCCTACTTGCCTTTAGGGTTTGGGCAAGTACAGATTGTGCGATAACAGGGCTTATTGACCCAAGAAGGGCTTGTACCTCTTTTCATGGGAAGAAGGGGCTAAAGGCCCAAAGGGGTTTGTAGCTGGCAAAAGATAAGAGTTAATAAATTATCCTCCATATGCTCGCCCTAAGGTCCTGAGAGCAATGAAATGCTTTCCATAAAAATCAAGGACCTATAAAATAAAACACATAACTAATAAATGTCTCGCTTGTTGAGGGAATGCATTTGCGGTGTCTTTTACTTTCCTTGCACATGGCACTCAATGTGTTCCTAGCTTCAAGTGGCATTGCGATACTCTTTACTTTCCCTTGCATATAGTACTCAATGTTCGGACCTTAATCAATTAATGGCAAATAAAGGGCTTGGAAAAAGGTTGCATTGAAAACGAGGATGCAACACACCCTCTACAAAGGAACCCATAAATGAGACAATATGAGCACTTGTATGTCAAGAAACCCCATGCCCAAAATTCACACCCCCATCCACCTCATACTCTTTTACATGATTTAGAGAGGGTCTTCTAGAGAAACACTCCTTGACTTGGGGATTGATTTACCCAATAGGACACCACGAGAACCCTCCCATACTTAAATTTGGCAAGTTGTATAAGGTCTTTGAGCATTTGTTTATTTTGAAAAGGGGGGATTTGATGCACATGTTTGGGTGGTTCTTTTATTAAATGTGGCTTACTTGGCATGATACATGTGACTTGTGGACCCTTGGAGGGCGTACTTGTTTGCCTTTGCAGGACCTTGCCAGGTGAAAGCTTTTCCATGGAGGCACAAGGTCACTTGGACCTTCATGAGGGCTTGAAGCCCACAGGTTGGATGATGCACCCCACAGGATGGGCAGAGGACCCCGGAGCCATTGCACACTTGAGATGATGGACATTTCCTTTGGAGGCATTTGGACACCACTTGATGATGGCATGCTACCCCTTTCCACTAGGACGTTGGCCTTTGGAGGCCCAAAATGTCACCTTCTAAGCCTTGACGTCATGAAGAGGCTAGGGTTTGATGGGTTCGATGGATCCAGAAGGAAGATGCATGACATGATACTCCAAAACATGAGAGATGGATCCAGAGGGAAGATGCATGACATGATACTCCAAAACATGAGAGATGGACCATGGCCTTTGGAGGCCCAATGACTTGCATCTAGAGGCTCAATGTCTCACTTTTGAGGCCTAACGTCCCCCTTTAGGACATGGCATCACCCCTTTAAAGGATTATTTTATGTAATTTTGTAATTTTAAGTTGTAAAAGTGAAATAGAGAAGGTCGGCCTCTCTAATTTGATGTTGACTTTTGTAAAAATGGACAAATTAGGGTTAGATGACCTCATATAAATAAAGGTCATCTCAACCTCATTTTAGATCATATGCTTGAGAATTACATACTCTCTTGGATAACATTTTCGCCCTACTTGGGAAATTCGCTCTATCTCTCTCTTGATGTTTTGTGGATGCTTTTACTTGTCTATTGGTGATGGAAGGCTTGGCGCTACCTCTTGGATGCTTCTTTCTTGGTAATGTGGTGGAATATTCTTAATAAATGAGGGTATTTCTTGTTATCTCTTGAACTAGGTAAGGAATTTCTCCAGTTGTGTTGTTTCTTCTTGGTTTTAAGGTTAATAATGTCAAAACCCTTGGAGGAGTATAAAGGCATACACCCTCCATCAAGATCTATCCTTATTGTCATTGAAAGAGCTATTTTGCAAAGGTTGCTACAAGGAGTAAAAGGGCTTACACCCTTGTAGATTTACCTTGCTAAGGTTTGTTTGCTCTAGGGAGTTAAAAGGCTTACACCCCTAGAGAAGTAACAAACCCTAGCTCATACACAAGAGACTCCATAACCCATTAGATAAGGCACTAATCTACTAGTATTGGAGATTGTATAGTCATGCATTGGTACATGTGATTTTGAAGAGATTGAATTGTCTAAGTTGGAATCTAATTGCTACATGCTATAAGTTTTCTTGTGCCCTAAGGGCATTTTGATTAGCCAAGTGATTCTCATTGCTATTATAGAATTTATGCTACAGCCAATAGGGCTGTAGCAAACTCATCTTATTCTCATTGTTTGCTTACTTTTCTTCCGCTAAATTTCACTTGCAAGCTGCCATAATTAATCTACTAGTTAAGTGCTACTATTAGGGTGGATTGTTAGTTGATTTTAGTGGCTAGAATTTGTTATTGTAGCAATTGTTTGCTACAGCCATAAGGTTGTTACAAATATTGCACATAACACTAACCAACAGCCCTCCAATTGCTATCAAAGTCTTGCTTTAATCATTGGAAATTTATCTACTTGTTGCTAGCTTTGTTTCCAATATCTTGTACTTGATTTTGATAGCTAAATTTGCAGCTCTTATTATCATTTGTTGCCGATATATATATTTCCATACTGCTGCAATTTGGGACAGCAAGGTTTCTTGTTGAATCCCCTTTGGATTTGAGGCTTCGTTTAACATATATTATCTAGTTTCGGGCAAGGCTAACATTGTTTTGCAGGTACATCACCTTTGGAAACCAACTATCTTTCTTACTAGACTCTTTCCAAAGCTTCATCTCCACATTTGACCTTGACCTATAGGGGCACCTCTCATACTCTTTCACTTTCCATCTCAATCCCCCTAGGGTCACCCGGGATTCCCCCCTTGTGACAATTTATCGTCACTAAAGTGAGGGGAGTGTTTATCTAAGGTGACAGTGGGTAGATACTCCCGTAGTTGTCACACTTTTGTGGTTTGTGTTGGGATTTGCCCAAACTACAATATGTGCAATAACGGTGCCTAACGTGTGAAAGTCGTCATTGAGACCTCTCAGAACTTTGGAAATTCACTTTAATTAAAGGAATTATTAGAGTGAATGTCATTTTATAATAAAGTGAGTTTAATTTAATGAAATGCTAAGGTTATTAGCAATAGTGAATTAAATGAATCCTAGCCCTTGATCTCAAGTGAGTTGAGATTTAATCTCAATCGTCAATCACTTTGGAGATTAGGGTTATGTTTGATTCAGTCAAAACTCAAGATTATAAAAGCAGCCAAGGTGAGAGGAGAAGAAAAACAAGGAGAACTCAATGAGAGTGTTGAATCACGAAGGACTGTGATCCAAGGGTGAAGAAGGACTTTCACCTAAAGATCAACTCAAAGGGAGGAGAGTACAAGCAAGTTTCAGTAAGAAGGAGAATACCAGCAGCCAGAAAAGATTGTGGAGGCCAAACCAGCAGGACAACAGGCCATATTGATTTTCTGGGCAGCCATTTTTTTGTTTGCACGCAAGTCGTATAGTCGTAGGGGTAGCCATGCAGCCCATCAACGGGTTGTACAGATCGTATAGTCGTGAGTCGTATAGCAGGTCATACAGTGGTCGTTCAGTCAGTCATATAGCAAACTGTTGTCCAAGAGGGCAACGTACAGTGGATTGTAGCAGGAGGGTTTTATTCTTCATGGGCTATTTTTCCAGGTTTGTTGTAGCTTGTAATTTTCTTAGTGGGCTGATTATTTTCCTAGTGTGGGAAAGCCCTTGTAAACTTTGATATTATTTAATGAGAAATCAATTTGAAGGGAAGAATTTTCTATATGTTGTGTGAGATTTTATTCCCATTTTGCTTCCGTTGTTCTAATTATTTCCAGACTATATATATTTTATTCAGTGAACTGTAATTTGTTTTTTCAGCAAGGAAATCACTAGGAAATAACTTATCTAGGTGTTGGGAATTGAGTTTTTAACATGGTATCAAAGCTTTCACTCTGAGAGGGAGACAAATTTCAGGTTACACAGCAGTTTATAGCAGCAGATCTATTAGATCTGATTTGCAACAGTGGGTGTTTAAAGGACCAAACATAGATCCACAACAGTTTGTAGCAGATTTGTCAGATTTGAAAGGATATCTCTGCAAATCTATAAACCAACAGCGAAATTCTTGTGGGTGCTTGAAGGAATAAGCACGCGGCAGTGTTTTTTGTTCAGATATAGAAATGGCAGCAACCAGTCTTAGGTTTGCAGATCGGTTGGATGGAGAATCCAACTTCCCGCCCTGGAAGGCAAGAATAACCTTGTTATTGAAGGAACATGACCTTTGGGAAATTGTAGAGAAGGTTGTTCCTATACCGACAGATGCAACTCAGAAGGCGACTCATGAGAAGGACATTAAAGCCCAGAGAATGATCATGGACCCTCACGTAGCAAAGAAGCAACCAGCCAAAGAGATGTTCAAGGCTCTAATGGATTTGTTCCAGAGTGACAACTTGAATAGGAAGATGATCTTGAGAAACAAGCTCAGATCCATCCAAATGTCAAGATCTGATAATGTTACCAGCTACTTCATGAGGATCACCCAGACACGTGATCATCTTGCAGCTATTGGGAAGAGAAGGTGGATGGCATGGAACTTGTAAAGTGGCATTGAATGATTTTCCCAAGTCATGGGAACCATTTGTCAAGGGAGTCTGCGCTCAGGAAAACCTTCTCAATTGGGAGAGGATTAGGGATGATTGCATCCAGGAAGAGACTTGGGAGGAGTCTAAAGCCAGCAGGCAAGGAGATGGGAAGGAGAACCTGGCCCTGGTCAGTCAGGCAAAAAGGGAAAAGGAAAGGGTTCCAAGGGTAACAGTGAGGGGGCAACCTGGCACCCGGGCAAGAAGGACTTGAGTAAGATCAAGTGTTTCACGTGCCACAAGAGTGGGCACTATGCATCACAGTGTCCAGAGAAGAAGAAGGGGCAAGGGAAATCGCGGCAAGTAGCAGCATCAGCAAAAACTCGGTTGGATGAGTTTGTTGTGAAGTTTAAGAAGGAATTCACACTAGTCTCATGCCTCTCTACCAACACAGTCACAAGGAGTGTGTGGTACTTGGACAGTGGTGCATCACGTCATATGACAGAAGCACGGGAGCTATTTAGCAATCTGATGGAGGACTCAAGGATCCATGTGGATCTTGGTGATGATGCCAAGTATGCAATGAAGGGAGAGGGAACAATCTTGTTCCAAGTTGAGTCAGGAGATTTGTTTGAGGCCCAGGATGTGCTATATGTACTAGGACTAAAGAAGAATCTGCTCTCAGTTATGGAGGACATGGGTTTTGTCGTCATGTTCAAGAAAGGGCAAGTACTCATACGTCCACAAGGAGCGAGCCCTGACACATGAGTGAGCAATGGGGCTAGAGAGGGAAATTTATACAGGTTGAAAGGAAAGCATGTTCAAACGACCTTGGTACATGACAGTGACAACCTGTGTGAGTTATGGCACGAGAGAATGGGACACCTGCATCACAAAGCGTTGCCAATTTTGAGGGAGATCGTCACTGGTCTCCTAGATTTCAGTGTTGAGCAGCAGGGTGTGTGCAGAGGGTGTGCACTTGGCAAGGATGCCAAAGCTTCTTTTCAAAGAAGCAAGAGTAGGTCCAAGGGGATCTTGGATCGTATTCATTCATTGTATGTGGGGCGATGTCAGTGGCATCAGTGCAGGGAGCGTCATACTATGTGGCATTCATTTATTACTTTTCTAGGATCTGCCTATGTTTCTTTGGGCAAAGGCATGCAACACGACAATATATGTGCAAAACATGAGTCCTCACAAGATATTGGGGGACAAGGCTCCTGAGGAAGCATTCACAGGAATGAAACCAGAGATAGGACACTTGAGGATCTTTGGTTGTCCAGTATACATCCATGTGCCTATGGAGAAGATGACGAAGTTAGAGCCTTCAAAAGAGAAGGCCATATTTGTGAGGTACAACGAAACCTCAAAGGTTTACAGGATCTTCATACCAGCGCAAAGGAAGACAGTTGTGAGCAGAGATGTTGAGTTTGAGGAGAACTTGGCATCTAGGAAGTCTCATGAATTACCACTAGTGGCAGAGGACGAGAAGCAGGAGACTCCGAAGGGAGAACAACGTTCAAAGGCTTCTAGTTTAGGGAGTCAACCATCAGGTGGGGAGGAGGAGTTAGCCCCTTCCAGCTCTGTCAGGAGACCTAGGTGCTTTGAGTAGACATTCAAGGATGCTCAAGAGTATGTTGAGGCTCCTATGAGCACATTCAGGGAGAGCAGACCTCCAAAGAAATTTCCAAACTTCATGGCACTAAGAAGTAACGTCATTGAATAAGAAACAGACTATCAGGTTTATCAGGATGCTATGGTGCAGGATATTGTGCCAAGATCGAAGGGACAGCCAGTTCCAGGTGGCTCTTCCAGAAGTACCTTCCTTGCTAAGAGGGACTGTTGAAGTTTGTAGCTCGGACAAGTACTTCCACACTGGTCTGTGTCTAACGTGTAGAAGTCGTTGTTAATACCTCTCAAAAATTTGGAAATTCACTTTAATTAAAGGAATTATTAGAGTGAATGTCATTTTATAATAAAGTGAAATTAATTTAATGAAATGCTAAGGTTATTAGCATTAGTGCGTTAAATGAATCCTAGCCCTTGATCTCAAGTGAGTTGAGATTTAATCTCAACCGTCAATCACTTTGGAGATTAGGGTTATGTTTGCTTCGGTCAAAACTCAAGATTATAAAAGCAACCAAGGTGAGAGGAGAAGAAAAACAGGGAGAACTCGGTGAGAGTGTTGAATCACGAAGGACCGTGATTCAAGGGTGAAGAAGGAATTTCACCTAGAGATCAGCTCAAAGGGAGGAGAGTACAAGCAGGTTTCAGCAAGAAGGAGAATACCAGCAACCAAAAAAGATTGTGGAGGCCAAACCAGCAGGAAAGCAGGCCGTACTAATTTTTTGGGCAACCATTTTTTTGTTTGCAGGCGAGCCATACAACCCAGCAGGGGTCGTACAGTCGCAGGGGCATCCATACATCCCAGCAACGTGTCATACAGTAGACTGTTTCCATACAGTAGGTCGTACAACAGATTGTCATCCAGGAGGGTAGCGTATAGTGGATTGCAGTAGGAGGGTTTTATTCTTCACGGGCTATTTTGCCAGGGTTGTTGTAGCTTGTAATTTTCTCAATGGGTTGATTATTTTCCCAGTGTGAGAAAGCCCTTGTAAGCTTTGTTATTATTTAATGAGAAGTTGATTTGAAGAGCAGAATTTTATGTGTGTCGTGCGAGATTTGATTTCCATTTTGCTAATGTTCTAATTATTTCCAGTCAATATATTTTATTTAGTGAGCTGTAATTTATTTTTTCAGCAAGGAAATCACTAGGAAATAACTTATCTTGGTGTTGGGAATTGAGTTTTTAACAATCACACGCTGCTCATTGTTGAGCTACTCAAAGTTGTCCACAAATGAATTTGGATCTCCTTTTATAGGCCCTAGACCTCCTAGAAATATGTTAATCAAAGTTGAACATGTCAGTGGAATCCATATCATTGCTAGTTGGTCATAGTTGATCATGTCAAATGATTCCACATAATCACTAACAACCTCCTGGATTATGCCTAGGTCTATGCATCGTGCTCCATTTTCCCTTTGTTAGATACTAGGAATTATTACTAGAATTCAACAAACTCGGAAATTGGAATGGAAATATTTTCAAGTGATGTAGGATGGCCCATACATCAAGTCATTACAGTGTTATGATACTACTAAATAACAATGTTAAAACTTGTTAAACAATTTTGTTGCCGCGGTCATTGAATATCTCTTTTCAAATATTTGGTTAAGAGTTAATCCCGTATTTATTAATTTTATGCCAACTATGTCGCTTTTTATTTGCAAGATGTAATGGGAAAGGAATTAAAAATTTGGCTTTCCTCCATCTTTTGGCCTCAAATGTAGTCCATTGTAATTTGCTCAACTTCATTTGGATAATCATATGCCAAAAAAATAAATGTTTCTTTATTTCATAAGCAAGGTTCATTCTAGCCCAGTATTGAAGAGATTCTAACGTTCGTCCCATCCATCCATCCCATGTTGACCCAATATAATATGTATACAAAACAAAAATATAGTAATAATAAATCTAATGTGAACTAAATGATAATCATTCACAAATCTTTACATATAAAAATGACACTATAAAACAAAATGATTTCAACTACTAGAAAAAGAGGAATATGAGGCAATTCTATTTTGCAAAGTTTTTATCAACCCACATTTATCAACGGTGAGATACATCATACCATACATACATATATACAGAGAGAGAGAGAGAGAGCACACTAGTGTAGATCCATCTTAACTTGGGCTCTTTTAAGCACCAAGAGATTTCCATTTCAATTTTTTTTGGGGATCCCTCTCGGTGCTTAATAGATCCAGAGTTAAGATGGATCTACGTTGGTTATATACTCAATTTAAGTGCACCATATTGCTTTGGAAATATATGTTGATACAAAATGATCTGGTTTTGACATTCTCGTTTATGTCAAACAAAGAGACAAAATTAGAATGATAATTGGTTCTTTTAAACCTCTCCAAAATTTAAAAGTATGCTTTAGGATGAAGACCAAAGCATGAAGTAAATATAAATTTCAGCCACTAGCAAGGATTAGAATTAGGAACCTAACTATCTATGAATTTAAGCAATTGATCATTAGCTAATGAACCTAAATGTAGAGTGTTACCCTTTATGCTACATGAGTGTCTTATGCATTCCATCACATGTAACAAATACTTATAGATGATTTTTGATTCATGATTGATCATACTCAAGAGGCTTATTACGGTCGCACACACACTTTCCTGGTATTTGCCTTATGACTTGTTCTGACTAACTGCCTCAATGGTTAGGTGCTATGATGTCCAGAGAGAATTGTGTGGTGCAGATTTATTGATCGATGCCCCTAGAGTTTAGTAGGATTTCCAATGATTATGGTTCAACCTTTGGTGATATTCTAAGATGGCATTTTCCATGGTTTTATTTCTTGATTGTCTAGTTATCACATCACTAGGCTTGGGAGATATGGTTTGATATTGACAATGGTACATGATGATTGGGTCAAGCTCCTTATCAATTTGATTGCATTATGCTCATGTCAACACCTTGGTGCCATTGGCATTTTTCATTTGAGGATCAATTGGCATATGTATTCCCTTCACTTTACTCCAAACATATTTGTGATCATTTTTCTATGGTTTAGCATTG
>ML795633.1:40959-51331 GCA_009831015.1 Picea engelmannii
AATCAATCTAACTAAAAGGACTCAAAAGTATGGAAATGAAAGAATGAATGGACTCAAGAAATAGTCAATAATTGTCTCAGTCAACTCTTCATCTTTTATACACTAAGAATGGGAGTGTCCAAAGCAAGTGAACAATAATGGAATGAGTAAAAGTGTCCCAAGAAAAGGAGGTGCCTTGTTTTAGGTTGTTTGATCCTCACCCAGTCCTAAAATAGACAACTTCGCTAGAGTATTCAACAAAGCAATAAATCATGAATTGAGAAAAGCATCAAGATCTCCAGGTAGGGGCATACTCTTCTCACCAAGAAGAGCATAGGAAATAAATCATGAATTGAGAAAAGCACCAAGATATCCAAGTAGGGCATACTCATCCTACCAAGAAGAGCCTTGTTGAAAAAGGAAAAGCACTATGAGAAAATATTATCTATGAGGATGCACTAGTCTTCCAAGAAAAGTTGATGGGCACTACCATAATAGCCACAAGAGGAGTTCCCTCTTTATACCAATAATAATTGCATGCAATATAGATAGAATTTCTCCAAAAACTCTCCAAGTAATGTGTACTCCTTTGTAATAGAAAAAGTTTGCTTGAGGCATAAACATCCACCTACTTGGCAAGTCAAATGTAGATAGGTCAAACAAAAAGTTAAGTCTTACAAACAGAGAACTCTATTTGGATAAGATTACATTATATGCATGAGTGTAGAGTCACATTATGCAATCTCTAAAGTAAGGTGTGCGTATTCAAGCTTTGAGTAGATGCTTGTTTTTGTACAAGCCAACCTGAAATAGAAACTTGCTTGGGGAGAAAATCACCTTGAAATAGATGTTTTACTTGGAAGATAAGTCACCTTGGAGAATCCAAAGTCAAACAACACTCTCTCAAAGAGGGTACACCACATCTCTAACTCTTGAAGGATAAGACAAATTCCAAAAATGGAAAGCAAGTGATCCCCTCAAAGCATGTGCCCAAGTCTAAGATAGAAAGATCGGAGTAGAAATCAACCTAAACATATAGAACTTGCTTTATGTGCAAGCACAATGAAAAAAAATAGAAGCTTTATCTCCAAGAAAAGCACATGGATAAGGTCCAACTAGGGTGCACTCCTCCCCCAACTCATAATAAACCATATAAAGCCAAAGATTCCAAGTAGGAGAGCTACTTAAGTGATGCACCCACCTCCTAAAATAGAAGTTGAATGGTCCACGATTTACTTGAAAAAACATACTTGGAGTGCAAGTCAAGTCAAAATATCAAGCATGGCGCACCTGTCTTCTTAGACTCAAAATATCAAAGTGCTTGGCATCTTCTAAAAACTAAGACCTAAATCCACTACTAGAAAGGTAATCCTAGGGCACATGTTACTTTTAGAACCAATAAAAACCTTAATTCTCACTTTCTCAAAATGACTTGATATTTGGCCCACATCCAAAAATCTCATTAGGGTCCAAAAGGAAAAAACTCTAATTTTGACCTAGTGGAACTGTAATATCTTGGTTTTGACCCTTTAGAAGTATTGGATCAAATTATGTATAAATTGTAAATAAGTGGTTATAATGATAGAATTAAAGTCGTATGAGCTTAGATAAAATGACCCCATGTTGAAATGATGTCGTGTGAACTCCTTGTGCAGAGCTCAAGGCCAATGCCCAATTAGTGAATGATTAGGCATGTAATTTTGATATATATGTTTTTTATATACCATGAGGTAGACTTGCCATGGTGTACTCAAGATGTGTAAATATGAATTAAAAAAATTAATATCATGGTCCAATGTTGGTTGTGGAGAGCACAAGAGGGGTTGTGAGTCCACTAAAAGGGAAGAGGAAAGGGGGAGGGGGGGGGGATAAATAATCCAAGTTGCCTAAGTTTCCTATCTTTTACCTTTTTCTTTATTACCGTGTGTTTTGTGAAGAACCCCAACCACCAATCATCGAATGCAGTTGGTGGTTGATTGGGAATTCCACCTTCCATAGATATAGGGCATGGGGATTGAGTACAAATATGAGGAGTGTAAGAAACTCCATCTCTGTAGGAATTTGAACCTTGTGGAATTCTAACCTTCCATTTTCTCGCGTGCTCTACTTCATGCAAAATTTAGATGGACTCATTCATTCATTCATCCCCATGATACACACTGCCATTCTCATTTGTCGTAACCATTCTCTCATACCCATAGATTGGTGTAGTTCTAAGACTGTATTTTCATGCTAGGGATTGAGATTTGAACTTGCAAATGAAAAACTTGACCTAAGAAAGAAGAAAGCATGGAACTAAGAAGAGATATGGAAGGTTGTAAGGGAGCATAGAGGTTGGGTGTTTAGGAAACCATCCCTTTGCTTATAAATCATTGCTCATTGAGTGCTCAACAACCAAGATATAACTTTGCTAGGTTATTCCTAAAGGCGAACTATAGATTGGATTCCTTCCTCAAACACTAAAGAGCATTGGAGGGAAGAAGATTCATGAGGGATTGTTGAGCAAATAAGGGAAATATATTCCTTGTGTTTTGTGGAACAGCGGAAGGAAGTGCCATGGTTGTGCCAGTTGGATGGTTACATGGAGTGTTCTATGGTGAACGGTTTGGATGAGCCTGAGAGAAATTGGGTTAGATAACTCACATGAGAATCCTTGAACAATTTCCTTTGCTCTAGTAGCCTCATAGCCTAACTCGAGGGTGGCATCTACAGTGGATGTCTATGGTTGGGTGGAAAATTTCTCACAAGCAGCCAATTTCCTTGCACCATTTTGTTAAAAGGTAAGTGTTCCATCTATGTTTTGAATTCTTGTTATAATTCTAAAGTTAAGCTTGTAATTTTCTTATGTATGAATTTGGAAATGGAATTCATGGTTGTATGATGCTATGCATTATTGGTTGTTGCATTACTTAGTTAAATGCATTTATAAATTTTAAGTGGAATTATGTTGTGGACGAAGCTTGTGTACTTAGTTTCTTGCATTGTTCTAGATGCATGCATCCATGCATTTGAAATAGCCTCAGAGTTTAATTGGGTTGGGACATATGATTACTATTTTGAATAAGATGTTAATGGCATAGACATTTGAATTATTCATGTATGTTGGCATGGTTGCAGGCCAAACACCAACATGGATCAAGATCCTTTGAATAGGTCTTTGAGCTTTCTAAGTTTGAATGATATTCGAAGCCTGCACACCTTTATAGTAAGTTCAACCCTTTTGTCTATTTGGAAGTCTTATCTTCAAAGTGGTCTAATGCCCATGTTCGGTTTAAGTTTGAAGTATACCTTCGAAGTGGGCCCCACTTTTTTCCCTTGGTTTCAAGGTATTCTTCAAGAAGGGCCATGTTATCACACGTTTTGTACTTGTGCAAATCCCAACACAAGATCACCAAATATTGCATAACTATAGGAAATCCTACCATTGTCACCTTAGTAATAAATCCCCTTGCTTTAGTGATGGAGGAGGTCCACCACAAGCGAGGCTTCCCTGGTGACCTCAAGGGATCAAAGTGGTAAGCTTGTTAGCTAAGCCTACCGCCCCCTCCCTCGATCACCTAAGTCAAGGTCTAGGTCAAAGGAAAAGAGATGTATGAAGTTGTTTAAGTACCTGCCCTAAACAAGAACAATTATAACATATATATGATTATTTCCAAGTACAAGTCTACAAGTAATACCTCTTTAATACACTATACAACAAAGCTCGTTGTGGCTATTATGAAAATGCAACAGTTAACGACAATACAACAACAAATAGATAAATTATAACAACAACCAAAATTTTACTTCAAAATTACAAAAGTTCATCATGAAAACTTAGCATTGACTCAGTAGAACATCTTCCACTGATTAGATGCAATTTATGGGTATGTTGGGCCACTGTTAGAGTAATGTATGTCAAAAAATTAAAGTAAGTTAAGATGGTTGTAACAAACTTTTGCAACAACAACAAGCTTGTTAGTGAGTTAGCTCAAGTTAGTGTTAGTTAAGTTAGTGGATAGCTTGAGAGATTGAGAATAAAGAGGTTTTTTATCACTTTCACCACCACCACAAGAGAGTTTTAATGATTAGTGCCTTAGGGTTATGGAGTCTTGATAATGGAAATCAATATATTTTGGAGATGAGGCTAGCAAAGGCTAAGAGGTAGGGCTTGAACTATAAGGTGCTAGCACATTAGGGCCTTAGGGTTCAAAACTTGAGGAGAAGGATTGCTAGAGTGCTAGTACTTTTGGGCTCTAGCAACCTTTTCTCCCTTCTTAGGTACTTCAACTAGGTCACAATCAAGAGTCTAGAATCAAACTCCTAAAGTGCTATCACTTTAGGGATTTAGGAGTCTAACCCTAGGTAGGATTTCCTTCACAAATTTATGGATGAAATTAATCTTGTCAGTGGAGGAAGCACTTATGTTCCTCTCTTAGGGTTTTATCAAGCAAGATCTTCAATATGAACAAGTAAAATTTACCATAAGCATTCAATAACATGAAATGAAACTGCATAAATTTACTTAATTCACCAAGATATGACAAGAATAAACCCTAATTGTAGCAATATCATCCAAAAATCAGCAAAGAAGCATCCACACTTGACCTCCAAGAGATAGCGCGTGAGTAAAAAGAGCCAGTAACCCCAATAGAGTGAAAATTTCAGAAGTAGTCATTCACATGTGTGAGAAGAATGTGATCTGAAAAATGAAATGGCAAGGTCCTCTATTTATATGAGGCCTTGCAAAACAATTTGTCCACTCTGGAATGTAAACAACAAAATAAAAGAGGTATGACCCCCTTTGATTATCCTTTACATTACAAAATATAAAATTTGCAACAAAATAGCCCTAACAAGATGACGTCATTGTTGGATCATGTTGTCATTGATGCCAATGGTTTGATTTATTGATGTCAAGTGATTGATTGATGCCAAAGGATTAATCGATTGATTGATGATTGATGTAATGTAATATGTATTGTCCTTGATGAAGATGGATCAATGAGTTGTCATTGATACATGATGCATAGTTGATGTATATGATGCAGTGGTGGATTGATGCAAAGATGAATCATTATAGTCTTATCATGGTTGATAAGGTGCACAAATGGATGAACTTCAAAGTGGTCCCCTTATGGTGAAAGCCCTCACGAGAAGACACTTTGCGGATTGAGTTATCCTAGAAGAATGGTTGGAGGACCCATGCTTGTATGTGGAATAATGAGATGAAGATCAATGAATTTGTTGATGCAACTATCCTAGATGGATAGTGTTTGTCATGTCATTTCTGGTGATATGTGGAATGTCACATAACTCCTCACGGTTTGAGAGTTATGGCCTTACGAAGTTGGAAGACCCCCATATGAACGCTTGAAGCCCCCAAGGTCAAAGATGTCAAAGTGACCTAAAAGAAGAAATCATTATTATACATGCCGATAGGCATGGTATATAATGTTGAGTTAGGTTTGACATTCTATTAGTTCATGGTTGACCATAAAATATACACCCATTTATCTAAAGTTTTAAAAAATAATGATTAATTTTAAATTTTAAATCTCATTTATTTGATATCTTATTAGCCAAAAACTTTGAAGTCTTATTGTTGCTTTCACTTCTCCCAATGTTATTGTAATAAATATTTATGTCATCTAGTCATTTCATGCCTACTGCTTCTCTCCCTATCTCCTTAAACAATACTTTCATTATTATATTCGGCAGGTATATGCTACCTAGTAGCCTTGTTTAAATGATAAAGTAAAGTGACAAAGTCAAGGTGGATAATTTAAATAATAAAGAGAAGTGACAAAATCAAGAAATGATAAAGTAAGGTGACAAAGTCAAGAAGGAATATTTAAATGATAGAGTATTGGAGAACTTTCTATTTATGGAAAGTGGTTAACCCTAAAATAACGAAATTAGGTTAAGTGACCTAGAAATGGGTTAAGTGACCTAGAGGATGAAAGTATAAATAAGATAGCTATGAACTCTTGAATATCATCATTTTTGTGGATCAATGGAGAGCTTCTTGTGAGAATATCTTTTGGAGTATTGATGGAGAGCTTCTTGTGAGAACATTTTGGTGTGGATCTCTTGAGCATGATTGAAGATCTATTATGAGAAAGAGAGTGTGAGGAAGATCTCATGGACGCATTGAAGTTTCAGCAAGTCTGAGATCATGACGGCGAAATTCTCATAATTACAGAAAAACTCTATTTTCTGATGTGTACGCGGGTTGTCTGTGTATAGGGGGCGTATACGCAAGCTGTCAGTGTACAAGGTGCGTACAGTACGCAAGCTGTCAGTGTATAGGGAGCGTACAGTGAAAAAATCATGGAGTTTTGTGGTTGAGCTAATGACAAGTTGTTGAAGACTGAAGCAGGTTCCAGATCTACACTCTATGGGTTCAGATCTATCACTGAGACACTAGTATGGTTACATTATTGTCTTGATGGATATCATTGCTTATTGTGTTGTGAATGTCTAGGGCCTTCTTGGTATGATTGCTATGATGTGGTTTATGTTGGTTGATGGAGTGAGCAACACTCTTATGATTCAGTACTGATATGATGGCTATAGTGTGTTGATTTCTTATGCATGATTGAGTAGCATTCATATTGATTGGTTGTGGAGCATGAGTAAGATATTGGAGAGCTTGGATGTATTGTGATTGATTGGTGGTCAGTTTGGACAGTGAGTAACATAAGAGAATGATAAATTGGTTGCAGAGGATCTGAGTTGATCTTGAAGGATAAACCCTAATAGCTCAGAAGGTATACGCAGGTTGTAGTACTGTTTGGGCGCGTATACACATGGGTTGTACTACTAGTAGGGCGCATACACACGCATGTTGCACTACTGACAGGTCGTGTACCTGTTGCAAATTGATATCTGTTTAGGATTGTTGCCTCATCTCAGTTGATGCTGAGGATGTAAGTTAAGTCTTGCATTATAGAGCTGGTGCTCTTGTAGAGTTGTACTCTATTCGGTTGTTGCTGAAAAACCCCAAGGATTGTAGTCCGTAATAAAAAGAAAATTGTACATACATCTTATTTTCTTTGTGTTCCTTGTGGTGATGACTTGTTGATGATATATTGTTGATATATGTTCCCATCTAACTGGTTATAAATGACAGCCATGAGTAATGAGTAAAATGTTGAAAGCTAACTAATGAGTTTTGTGAAAGAGAGAAGTTTTTGAAAAAAGAGCCCCACACTCATTCACCCCCCCTCTAAGTGTGGTAGGTGTGTCCAACAATTGGTTTCAGAGCGGGCCTTCACTACAAGCTTTAACAAGCTTGAAGAAGATCCATAGACACACAAATGGATGATGAAGTTCCAATCCTTGATGAGGAAAACTATTCTACTTGGAGAAGAGAGATGAGATTATATTTGAAGACAATGGGATCAACTATTTGGAAGACAACCATTGGTGGATCGGTTCCCTTGAATAACAAGTCAAAGTTTGCACCTCAAAGGGAAGGAAAGAAGAATGATGCATTGGCTCTCAAGACCATTCTTAGTGGACTCTCAAGCCTTATCAAAGAGAGCATGGGACAATGCACTTTCGCCAAGGATCTATGGCTAAAGCTAGAGGAGACATATCAAAGCAAGAAGAAGAAGGAAGATATTGAAGATCACTCCATCAAGATCATTAAAGGTAAAGAATCTTCAAAAACCCTTGATTGTATCATCAACATCCACACTCCAATTTACTAATGAAAGGGTTTCCGGCATCCGTCGCAACCAACGATCACCATCGGAACCGGTCGAGGCATAGATAGTTCGATCCACTCCAACTTCGGTCGAGCAAGAGGAAATGCAGATCGATCGAGCCTTGCTCTGACCCACCAACCTACTGGGGGCATCAACGACAGCATTGAACTATTCACCATCGGCACAGCCAAAACTGCCTCTTATCCAAAAACTGACTGCCTGTAGGCTTTAATAAAAAGGTACTAAATAAATGCTTGGAAGGGCGGAGCGGGCGCAGGAGAGGCTCGATACCCAAACTACTTCCTGGTTTTGGCCATTGCCCAAGGTTTGTACACCCGTCCCGAAAGGCCCATGGAATAGGGAATTATCCAATATGCCCATCTTGCACAATTAGCAATTCCCTTCGCTAAAACATTCGATCTTTTTGTGCCCATAAATATAAATCTACCGGGGGGCGCCAAGTCAATCGGTGCAGGGTGAATCGGAGGATCCACACATGCCTGTCGCATTCCCTCGCCCGAAGTCCTTCTTTTTCCGAGTGACGAAATAGATCAACATCTATTATGATGATTTCTAAATGTGATCTTGAAAACATTTAAAGTGAAGATAAATAATCAAGTGATGATAGCACAAAGGAAGATCTTGAAGACATTTCAAATAAAGGCAAAGAATTATGTGTTGATGTTGGCAAAAAGGAAGATTGTGAAGATATTTCAAATGAAGGTAAAGAACCCTCAAAAACCCTTGATTGCAATCATGATGATGAATTTTTCTCTACAAGTGAAGAAGAAGATCTAGAAACAATTTGTGTAAAGTTTGATGGTAATTACCCCATGAAAAGAATAGAAGAAAATCTATTAAAACTTCAAAAGGAAGTTTAAGAGGGTTTATATAGATATAGAAGTGATCATTATTATATAGACTATAACTATCTTTTGGATAACACTAAGAAGTTTCTTAGGAGGATTCTAAGGCACATCTTGAAATTAAAGGAAATGCTCAAAGAACAAGAAGAGAGCAATAAGACTCAATTAGAAGAAAAGGAAGAAGAGATCACAAGACTAAAGAATGGAAAAGAAGATATGAATGTAGATGTTGAGATTAACAAAAGCTTTGAAACCATTGTCCATCTCAAGACCCAAATTGAAGAAGCCAAAAGAATAGAATAACTATTGAAGAATCAAATAGAAGAAAAGGAAGAGTCATGGTGTAAGTTAGAAGCTGAAATTGTTGATCTTAGAAATAAAGTGGAGAAGTCAAATGCATTCTTGAATATCTCACTAATCTTGGATGAGATCTTGAAAATTCAAATATCACCACATGATAAATCAGGTCTTGGATACAAAGGAGAAGTTACACATGTTGAAGAAAGCACCTCAAAGAAGCATGAGGCAAGTCCATCAAAGAAGGAAGACAATGTTGCAAAACAACCATCTACACAAGGCAAAGAAAATTTCAAAAGAACAAAGCAAGGAAGACATCAAGAAGCTATTCTTGGGACACCAAAGCAAAGGTACGAAAGTATTTTTCATGGGCATTGTTATTCATGTAATGGATATGGTCACAAAGCTTCTGAATGTAGATCTTATGAAATGAGATATAATGGAAGATTTCATAACACCATGAGGTGTTGGAGATGTGATCAAGTATGACACATTGTTGTTCACTGTAACACCATGAGATGCTACAACTGTAGTGGATTTGGCCACAAATCTCAGGAGTGCTAGAACACAAAACGAAATTCCATGATGAGGACTTCGCATAACATGGCTAAAAGAATGAATGAAGTAAGGAAGGGAGACATCTTTGAAAATATGGATGCTTAGAGCTCAAGTTCTGAGGAGCAAGGACATCTACAAAAGTGGGTGAAGAAGACAAAGCAGCCAGAACAGAATGAAAGACTGAAAAGAAGTTCAAAAGTGTCATCTACTGAGGCATACGCAGGTGACAATGGTGACAGTCGTGTACATACGCAGGCTGACCTTGAATAGGTCGCGTACATACGCGAGCTGTTGTGCAACAAGCCGCGTATATGTGGTAAATCCTTGGGAAAAAGGCAATGCACATGGCTTGCAACTTGATGTGATGGTATAACTCTATGATGCAGGGTCTGACATGGTTTATTGCAGGTTTTGACACTGTTTGTTGCATTTTATCATGAGTCCATATTGGATTATGTAAGGTGATGATGTAAAATAAAATCTTGGGTGCATGGAACTAACCCATGAGTATGGATTGATGCATTTTTCTGTTGAAGAACAATGTTGGTTATGACAGTGAAGTTATGGCACCTTGGTTATGTGATATATCTTGATGATGTATTAGAAGCTTACTTGTTGGAAAGCTTGATGCATGCATTTAGCATATTGATGGGCTACACATTGGGACATGTGGTTGGTGAGTTGGTGAAATGATAATGTTGTACATCATTGATGATCTATAGTTGATGCATGATTGGTACTTTTGTTATGAACCAAATATCAATATAGCATAGAAAATCCTTAGAAAAAGTACTCAACGCCTTGAAAAAGAGAGAATTTTAGATAATAAGCCTCCTCGAGGGGGCAACCTCCTTTTACCCCACTTAAATGTTCAAGTACAAGATGATTCAAAATGAAAATGTCTCCATGGTATATATAGGAGACTAGGAGGTATAATTACAACTAATGGCCTAAAGCCAACATAAATAAAATAACATT
>ML795633.1:56387-95493 GCA_009831015.1 Picea engelmannii
TGAAAATGTCTCCTTGGTATATATAGGAGACTAGGAGGTATAATTACAACTAATGGCCTAAAGCCGACATAAATAAAATAACATTACTAATATAATATGCCCCAATTAAGGGGTAATGAGCCAATATTAGGGCTTAACAACTTTTCTAGTACATTGATAGAGGCACCTACTAGCAGTTTGATTGGCACATGTTTTATGAAGGATTTGGCATACATGTATGGGATTCATCATTTTGTGGTGTTGGTGCATGATGGTGTACATGTTTTGGTACACTCATATATGACATATGCTTGATGATACTACACCATTGGTACTACTTGATTAGCACAATAATTGACATTTGTTTGAGATACATGATTGTGGCACTTGGTTCATGATGGAGACATATCATGAGTGATATGATACTTTGTTTGGCATATTGGTAGATGCACATGTTGGCATGTTGATAGAGGCATATGATTGATACACTCCATGGATGATATCTTTTGGCACATTGCATGATGTTGATGAACATGGTTGATGTACATGGGTGTTGTGCATGATGAACACACATTTTTGTACAAGCTATACTTGGTTGATATTTTGCTCATGATTCTTTATTTCATTGTTGACATATCTTTTGCTTCATGATGCTTGGCATGGCATGAGTTTGATGCATGAACAGGTCCAAGGATCGTTATATGGTAGCACATTGTTCATCTTACAGAGAAGATAGGGGAGACATACCCATAGGGGGAGTCATTCTTCTTCCCATGATTCTAGGAGGATATATTTATCAGATGCATACCTAGAAAAGAGCCCTTTATTTGAAGAAAGAGCACAGAAGCATAATTCTAGGGGGAGAAATGGTCACAAGTGGAGTATGTTCGATGTATCTTCAACATTACATCAGAGTAATATCCCTTGTTCAAAAGGGGAGAGATAATTCAGAGGAAGATCAAAGGCACTCAGACAAGGGGAGAAACCCCAAGGAAAGTTCAAGCAAGGGGAGCAACCCCAAGGAAAGTTCAAGCAAGGGGAGCAACCCCAAGAGGAGAATGGCCCTTTGACATTGATGTCAAAGGGGGAGAGTTAATCACATTGATGTGATTAATGTTTATTGATGAGGAGAGATAGTCACATTGACTATTGATGTAAAGCATGTCTTATCTACATGTTGACATCAATAATTGGTAATTGGTGTTGACGTCAATGTTGGTATTGTCATCAATCCCAAAGGGGGACATTGTTGGATCATGTTGTCATTGATGCCAATGGTTTGATTGATTGATGTCAAGTGATTGATTGATCCCAAAGGATTAATTTATTGATTGATGATTGATGTAATGTAATATGTATTGTCCTTGATGAAGATGGATCAATGAGTTGTCATTGATACATGATGCATAGTTGATGTATATGATGTAGTGGTGGATTGATGCAAAGATGAATCATTATAGTCTTATCATGGTTGATAAGTTGCACAAATGGATGAACTCCAAAGTGGTCCCCTTATGGTGAAATCCCTCACGGGAAGACGCTTTGCAGATTGAGTTATCCTAGAAGAATGGTTGGAGGACCCATGCTTGTATGTGGAATAATGAGATGAAGATCAATGAATTTGTTGATGAAACTATCCTAGATGGATATTGCTTGTCATGCCATTTCCGATAATATGCGAAATGTCACATAACTCCTCACGGTTTGAGAGTTATGGCCTTACGAAGTTGGAGGACCCCCATATGAAGGCTTGAAGCCCCTAAGGTCAAAGAAGTCAAAGTGACCTAAAAGAAGAAATCATTATTTAAATGATAAAGTAAAGTGACAAAGTCAAGGTGGATTATTTAAATAATAAAGAGAAGTGACAAAATCAAGAAATGGTAAAGTAAAGTGACAAAATCAAGAAGGAATATTTAAATGATAAAGTATTGGAGAACTTATTTATGGAAAGCGGTTAAGCCTAAAATAACGAAATTAGGTTAAGTGACCTAGAAATGGGTTAAGTGACATAGAGAATGAAAGTATAAATAAGATAGCTATGGACTCTTGCATATTATCCTTTTTGTGGATCAATGGAGAGCTTCTTGTGAGAATATCTTTTGGAGTATTGATGGAGAGATTCTTGTGAGAGAACATTTTGGTGTGGATCTCTTGAGCATGATTGAAGATCTATTATGAGAAAGAGAGCATGAGGAAGATCTCATGGACGCATTGAAGTTTCAGAAAGTCTGAGATCATGATGGCGAAATTCTCAGAATTACAGAAAAACTCTATTTTCTAATGCGTACGTGGGTTGTTTGTGTATAGGGGGCGTATACGAAAGCTGTCAGTGTACAAGGTGCGTACAGTACGCAGGTTGTCAGTGTATAGGGAGCGTACAGTGAAAAACTCATGGAGTTTTGTGGTTGAGCTGATGACAAGCTGTTGAAGACTAAAGCAGGTTCCAGATCTGTACTCTATGGGCTCAGATCTATCACTGAGACACTGGTATGATTACATTATTGTCTTGATGGATAACATTGCTTATTGTGTTGTGAATGCCTAGGGCATTCTTGGTATGATTTCTATGATGTGGTTTATGTTGGCTGATGGAGTGAGAAACACTCTTATGATTCAGTACTGATATGATGGCTATAATATGTTGATTTCTTATGCATGATTGAGTAGCATTCATATTGATTGGTTGTGAAGCATGAGTAAGCTATTGGAGAGCTTGGATGTATTGTGACTGACTGGTGGTCAGTTTGGACAGTGAGTAACATAAGAGAATGATAAATTGGTTGCAGAGGATCTGAGTTGATCTTGAAGGATAAACCCTAATAGATCAGAAGGTATACGCAGGCTGTAGTACTGTTTGGGCGCGTCTACACGCGGTCTATACTACTAGTAGGGCACGTACACACACATGTTGCACTACTGACAGGTCGCGTACCTGTTGCAGATTGATATCTGTTGAGGATTGTTGCCTCATCTCAGTTGATGCTGAGGATGTAAGCTGAGTCTTGCATTATAGAGCTGGTGCTCTTGTAGAGTTTTACTCTATTCAGTTGTTGTTGAAAAACCCCAAGGATTGTAGTCCGTAATAAAAAGAAAATTGTACATACATCTTGTTTTTTTTATGTTCCTTGTGGTGATGACTTGTTGATGATATATTGTTGATATATGTTCACATCTAACTAGTTATAAATGACAACCATGAGTAATGAGTAAAATGTTGAATGCTAACTAATTAGTTTTGTGAAAGAGGGAAGTTTTTGAAAAAAGAGCCCCACACTCATTCACCCCCCCTCTAAGTGTGGTAGGTGTGTCCAAAAGTCGTGCCCTAGAAGGGTGACGTTAGGTTCATAAGAGTGACGTCAAGGCTGAAATAGTGGAACATTGGGCCTCCAAAGGACACATGCCCCTCTCTCACATGTCAAGGTCCATGCTACATGCCTCCTCCCATCAAACCACCACATGATCCACCAAACCCTATCCCCAAGGTGACTCCAAGGGCTTGAGGGGTGATGTCCTAGGCCTCCAAAGGCCAACATCCAAGTGGGAGGGGTTGCAATATTGTCCTACGATGATGTTGGGGAGTCTCCAAAGACAACGTCCTTCATCTTCAATGTGCAATGCTCATCATCAATGGTGCCCCAGACGTGGGGTCTAGCATCCATCATGTGGGAAAGGTCTTACAAAGACAAACAAGTACGCCCTCCAAGGGTCCACAAGTCATATGAATCATGCCAAGTAAGCCACGTATAATACAAGAACCACCCAAACATGTGCATCAAATCCCCCCTTTTCAAATTAAACAAATGCTCAAAGACCTTATAAACTTTGTCAAATTTAGGTATAGGAGGGTTGTTAAGGTGCCCTATTGGGTAGGCCATCCCCCAAGTCAAGGGATGTTTCCAAAGAAGACCCGATATAAGTCATGTAGTGAGTATGAGGTGGATTGGGGTAACACTTCTAGGTATGGGGTTCTTGACATACAAGGGTCTATATTGTTTCATTTATGGGTGCCTTTGTGGAGGGTGTGTTGCTCTTCATCTGTGATGCAACCATTTTCCAAGACATTTTATTGCCATTAATTCATTATGGTCTGAAACATTCAGTACTATGTGCAATGGAAAGTAAGGGATACCACAATGCCACATAAATCTAGAAACACACAGAGTGCCATATGCAATTGAAAGTAAGAGACATTGCAAAATGCATTTCCTCAATAAGCAGGACATTTATTCATCATGTGTTTAGAAGGTCCTTGATTCTGGTGGAGAATCATTTCATTGTTCTCAGGACCTTAGGGAGATCATCTAGAAGGATAATGATTGGATTTTAACTTTTTCCAGCTACAACACCTCTAGCCCTTTAGACCCTTCTTCCCATGAAATGAGGTAAAATCCCTTCTTGGGATCAATCAACCCAAAAACCCAAAAGATGAGGAGACAGAGGGAAAGAAGTGTGGAAAATGGTAAGTATGAACGAGAATGGTACAAAGACCCTTCAAGGAACTATCCAGTAGCAACCCTTTCCCTAAGGGTGACCAACTTGCTAGGGAAAAATGACAACCACCAAGGTGAAATTAGGAAAAAGGTATCACTTCCAAGCACATGTTTGATTATCAAGAAAGGATTATTTGCAACATGTTCAAATGCTTCAAATATTAAAGTGACACTTAGCATGACACTAGACTTGTTACCTCATGAAGTAAGACCTGTTGTCCTCTGGGACCAAGCTAATGTAATGGATGTTGCTCCACTGCTAGTGATGAGTGGTGATCAAAATGAATAGGAGGGACCATGCGGGCTCTGCTGCTCAATATGACTCTCGACACTCCATGTCTACTACATGTGGGCCTCAAGACAGTATAGCCTTAGTTACCCCTAGACTAAGGGGGTAACAGACCCAATAAGTCATCTTTGATTAAGGGTCAATGACCTTTTTGCTCCAAATTGGGCTCATCTTCAAAAAGTGGCCAATGAACAATTCGAAAGAAGTCTTAATGTCCTTTTTCCTTTGAATCGGGTTCATCTTCAAAAAGTGGTTGATGACCATTTTCAAAGAAGGACCAATGGCCTTTTTTTCTTCAAATCAAAGGCATCTTCAAAAAGTGGTTGATGGCCAATTTTGAAGAAGGCCCAATGGCCTTTTCTTCTCTTTGGATGCATCTTCAAAAATGGCCCAATGAGCTTCATCAAAATGGTCCTTAATTCCCTTCTCTTTTGAAGATCAAACAAATGTTTCAAAATGGGATATGGTCCTTACTTCATTCTCTTTGAGTAGTTCTTAAAATAAGACCTAACGATACTTCCCTTGTAATCGAGGGGTTCTTTTGAAAGATCTCGATAGGCTTAGTTTGAAGGTAGACTATGTTTCAAACGTGCTCGATGGGTTAACATTCAAAGTAGGGGCCAATGGCCTACTAAGAAATACTTGAAATTGGCTAGATGTGTGCATGAAGAAAGGTTGTGTGTGGACTTTGACCCATGTAATGAAATCAATTTTCAAAAGGAAAAGGAAGTAATAACCTCAACAAGAATTTTTATTTAGTAAAGTACAAAAATACACAACTTCCTCAATATTAGCACATAGGGGGCCAAGTTCATGACATAAACCCTAATTTTTTTCTTTCTCCAGTTGACACCAAAACTGAAGCATATGCACATCTCCATAAAAGGGTATATAGAAATATAATCATATTTCAAAAATATGAACTTCCTAAAAATGGAATTTTTTTCCAAGATGAGAAACGTTGGAAATCTAAGATCACACTTTCAAATCCTTCTCCTTCCTATGCATGTGCCAATTGCTACATTTCATATGCATGGATGAGAAACTTGTTGAAAAAAACACTTGTGTATGAAGATGTCTAGACTGAAGCATTGAATAGGTCATCCCTCAGTGTTACTCTAAAAATCTCAATGAGAAGTACTCAACTTTATCTTGAATGTTGGAACCAAGAAGAAATACTCATGAATGCATTGAAGCTTAAAACTTGAACTTATATGGACAAATTCAATGTTAATAGTGGCTCCATTTGGGGAAAGAACCCTCCTATGGGATGTTGAGAATCTTAGAACTTTAGTTGGCGATGAAATATCCATGAATAAACACTTTGGAACAAACTAATGAATGAAATCACCCAACTTATATGTCACTATAAGGAACTTTATTAGAATCACCTTAACTCCTTTTAGCTCAAAAAACAACATTCGGCCTCCAAAATTCAATATAGTCATCCAACATATAGTACAAAGATTGACCTTGTTTCCAAGTAAACTTTGACCATGTACCTCAAAAAGATTATCTTGATTATGAATAGACTAAAAAACATACATAAGGATTCTCATGAGAAACCAAGCCTAGTGACCTAATCTGTCCAATGACACTTATTGAAACCAAAACACACCAAACCCAAAAGGAAAACTCAAATCTAGGCCTAATACTATTTTTTTACATCAAAGAAACACACTACACTTTTGAAATTAAACATATCATAACTAACATGACTCATTATTGATCAACATGCTTAAAAATCTAGTGAAGCCATCAATGCATCCAGTTGAACTTACGAGACCACTCATCATATTCGAAACTCCAATGTAATTAGCGATGCATTTGATCCATTCAAATATCTTCCTGTGTTCAACAACTTTAGAAGGTAATGAAACCAAACATGAAACTACACACAACTCCTAACATGACTAATTACCAACCAAAAGGAAGTTTGAAATTCCAAGGCTCCTTTGTGTTAACCTCCAAAATAATTCCTCCATGAATTTCTCAATTGGTTCAATGTAATAGCTTAAATCTAGGTAATGATTAGACTAAAAAATAGATCCTGAAATAAAAGCAAGTCGAGAAACCATTACCAAATCAATATATTTCTCCCATTGTTCATATATAACAATAGATGTTATCACATCCTTGTTGTGGGAAAAATCATGCTTTCTTGAACCGTAGGAAATCCTCAACATTGTACAAGTACTTCAACATATTCACCCATATCAACAGATGTAGAATCAAAGTGGCACATATCATCAAAAGCATGAGGTTCATAAACTTATCCTTCAAATATGAAATTCACACTACGAAGGGTCAACAAATCATGATTCAAATTCAAATCTTCTTCACAAGATACACAATTAATGGGAATAAACATAACTTCATTGAATTTTGGAGCCTCAAGAGCCCCTTCTTCTTGAACATCTTCAGTTGATTCACTTTCAATAATGGGAGAAGGGGAAAGCATACTAGAACCAACATTTGAATTACAAATCCATGAAGAATAAAAAGATACGATAGATTCATAACCATCTTCAAAATATTCATCATCCTCATCACGGTCCTCCCAATAGTTCCTAAAATCTTCATACAACTCCCATGAACACGATATAATACCTGCAAGTAATGACCAACACAACATCAAGCTGCAAGGACATCATGAACAACCTCATCAACATATCTTCATGGTCACATTCAACTTGGAAATGGTCAATGAATCTATCAAAAACTCAAAGACGTCACCTAATTGAAAAAACTGAAAAATGATAAGATTTTAGAAGGTATTTTCATCACCAACTTCTATAATGATAACATGAACACATAAAGGGGACCAATATTGCATTGGTAATGAGAAAGCAAAAGATTTCTTATAAAGAGTTACAATCTAGTTGAGTCAATCCACTTTATGAATGTGGGATAGACCAAAAAGCATATTAAAACTGAAATAAAGCATAAAGGCATAAAATAACCTAAAGTCCAAGTGACTTTATTAATGCCTATGTCTAATATCTATATGACCATTATAATCTAATTTTTACTTTATCAACCTCCCTTAATGGTCAATCTACTAACTACACCAAGCTTATCCCATAATTTTACATATTTTTGAAGACCAAGAGGCTTGGTGAAAATGTTCGCAGTTTGGTCCTTTGTGGGACAATATTGTAACTCAATATATCCATCATCTACAACTTGTTTTATTAAGTGGAAATGTATCTAAATATGCTTAGCATGCTCATGCAAGACTGGATTCTTGGCTAGTTTGAGCACCCCTTGATTGTCACAGAGTAGGGGTGTTGGCTCTGTTTGTTGCATCTTCATGTTTGAAAGCATCCTCCTGAGCCAAACTACCTCACACGCTCCTTTCACTGCTCCTCAATATTATGATTCTATAGATGAAAGGGATACTGCATATTGCTTCTTGTTGGTCCATGTGACTAAACTTGCACCAAGGCAAAAGACATATCAAATGTTGATTTTCTATCATCCACACAACTTGCCCAATCTTAATCTATAAACCCACATAGCCCAGGGTATTTTCTTCTATTGTATAGAATGTCAAAGTCAAGTGTCCCTTTAACATATCACAACACTCTTTTTATTGTTGTATAATGCTCTACCTTCTACGATGTCATAAATCTGGAAATGAAACTCACAATGTAACTCAAATTAGGCTCAGTGGTTGTAAGATATATCAAGCTCCCCATTGGCTTCCTATAGACTGACTCATTAATTGTCTTAGAGTCAGTCTTGGATGAAAGCTTCGACCCTTTCTCCACACGTGTAGATGAGATTTTGCAATCTATCATTCTGAACCTATCAAGCAAACTCCTAGCATATTTTGTTTGTGAGACAAAAATCTTGCTACCTATTTTCTAAACTTCTACACCTAAATAACAATGTAGGAGGTTGTTGATCTCTTTTATTGTTACGGAAAAGATTCAACCTCCTAAGGTATTCTTAAAGAAGCTACTAGGATCCCCTCTACTTTTTTATAGAGGTGGTACTCCTCTTTCTCACTCAGATTTCCAATTTTCTTATTCAAATAGATTAAACATTCATATCATCTACACTTGTGAGTGGACTAGGTGGTAAAATAACTAAAAGGATAGTAGATAAGTTACAACAGAAAAGTAACAACAATGATTGCAATATAAATGATAACTAAAAAAAGGAGTCTAAGCTACATTGTTCAGCACATTATTTTATCTGTACATTGCTAGCTCAGGGCCTTACAGTATGAACTCCATTGCTTAAATTTCCTCACATTCCATGAACTCGTAATAGCCAAAGGAACCTACAGGAAGTTGCAAGGCTTCTTTTGAAAGTGAGTATGCTTTATCATTCATCTCTTGGAGGATGTGGTTGAAGGACAACCATTAAAAAGATTGAAAAGAGAGATTGATGTCTCTAAGGAGAGGTTCAATTCATATATCTTATACCTTTATCTTTTGTATTTCCCACTCAATGGCCATCTTGGAGTCCCCCATCACTTGCAATTTTTTGACTTCTTTCTTAACCGCAGCTTCCAAAAGATTCCATAGAGATATAAACATTGCTTTATTGTTTGTGCCCTGCCCGGGAGAGAAGAAAATATGAACATAATGGTTCTTCTTTAGATGGAGAATGACACCCACACCATAAACAAGAGGGTTCCCTTGAAAAGCACCATCCAAGAATCCCCAAGGATTTCGAAGTCAAGGGGCGACATCACATGAACTCTGGGGTCCTTAGATTTCACTTCGGTTTTGAAATCTTCTTCCATTCTCAAAGTGATTTATGTTGTGACTTCGGGTGGAATAAGCTTTTCATTAAAAACACTCTTATTCCTATCCCACTAGATATTGGATACCATGATGCTTGGGAGTCCAAAGTAGAGACGGATCACATGATCATCCATCCATTCTTTGAAGCATTCTTCAATGGTAGGCTTGTTCCATTCAACCCTCAAATGAAATTTATCCTTGATCCTTGTCCATACCTAGGATGCATAGGTACAATAAATAAAGAAATGTGAGACATATTCCTCTTGAGAAAAGAATAAAGGACATCGACTAGGACCGCACCATCACCTCTTTATACCATTGTCCCATGTAAGTAATT
Source organism: Picea engelmannii (assembly GCA_009831015.1). NCBI lineage: Eukaryota > Viridiplantae > Streptophyta > Pinopsida > Pinales > Pinaceae > Picea > Picea engelmannii. The sequence continues at coordinate 66,243 of ML795633.1, forward strand.
TGTTAATAAGGGCAAGCCGTAATGCAATTTTTAATTTACTGGAGCACTAATCTTCCAGAATAGGCTCCACCACCATTTGACCTCTCCTACATGCATGGATTCTCGTTTGACCTTGTAGCCCATTTTTGCAGTAAAGGCACTAGACTTCGGGTTTTTAGACTAGAGAAGGGAGTCACGAGAGTTCTCATCAAGGGAAATGTAGCTTGTAACCAAGAGACTAATAAAATTATTCCATTCTGATGCCTCCTCTTTTCTCAAACCTAAATCCTCCAGAGATAACCAACCCTCTTGACCTCTAGAGTTAAGAACAATTGTCTTAGCATCACACAACCAAGATAAATTTTGGTCCCTAAGGGATCGGATCAGATCAACTGAGAGCCAGGAAGAGTTCCCAACTACAATCCACAAATCTTCTCCTAGGCGGCAAAATTTGTCATTGCCAATTTTCCATGCCACCCATTCACCAACCAAAGGAAAATCCTACACCAAATCCTTCCAAAATATTGAGCCTCTTAGTGTTTTTTAAGGTTCCTTGATCCATTACTCGACTTATTTACCAAGGAAATATTTGGATTGCAACACTCTACACCACATAGAGGACCCAATGATCTTTCTCCAAAGGCTCTTACCTATCAAGTCTTGAGCATAGACATTAATATTTTTTAACCTCCATCCCCCTAGTTCCTTAGGGAATGCAATAGAAGACCACTTATCCAGATGGATACCCTTCAAGTCATTTTGACCCACCCATAAGTATTGACAACTAACATTGCAGATCATGTTTAGAATTCCTTTCGGAATTGCACCAATCGATGCCCAATAGACAAGGATGCTTCGAGAACCAACTTAAGTAAAACAAATCTCCCTCCATGCAAAAGCAATCTATTCACCCAAATTGAAACGCGAGCTTTGATTTTCTTTACCATCGAACTCCATTCTTGGATTATGTACTTGTCAGGTTTTAAGAAGAAACCCAAATACTTAAATCCTTCATCCATTTTTCTAATGGGGGCTAGTATAAGTATCACCAAGTGTCTGAGCTCTTCTTTAGACCAATTGTGAAAAATAAATGAAGACTTATCATAGTTTATCTCCATACCCGTGGTTGAGAAAAATAACTAAAGCACCTTTTTGAGCTCTGAGATGATTCTAATCGAACCTTGAATGCTACAAAAGCTGTCGTCTACAAATAGGACATGGGAAATATATTCTCTCTATAAGAATTTAATTCCACTAATCCTTTGTTCCTCTTTAGCCACCTTGATCAACCTCCTCAGAGCTTCAACTATAATAAGGAAAAGAAACGGGGAGAGAGGACAACCCTGTGTTAATCCTCTAGAGGCTTTGAAGAATCTTGAGAGAGAGTTGTTGATTATAACTGCAAAAGAAGCATAGTCAACGCATCCCATTATCTAGTTGATTGTCTAAATAGACATACCCATCTAAAGAAGGATGAGTCAGAGGAAATTTCAGTTTACCCTGTCGTACGCCTTCTCAAGATCCAATTTTAACAGAGCTAATTTGTCTTTCGACCAATTGCCCAAGTATAAGACCTCTTGCATCAAGGCCACCACGTCATGAATTTGATGATTCTTCAAGAATCCAAATTGTTCATCCCTAATAATTTTTTTTAGCATAGGTTTGAGTCTTATTGCAATAATCTTTGATATTAATTTGTATACTACATTGCAACATGATATGGGACGAAAATCCCCAAAGGAAGAACGTTCTTGTTTTTTGGGAATGAGACAGAGGAAAGTAGAGTTCAGGGACCCCAATATCTTGCCAGACATTTGGGATTCCCTCACTATAAACAATAAGTTCTTTTTTCAGAAGATCATAGAATCCTAAAAAGAGCTCCCCCGAGAAACTGTCTGGCCCAATAATTTTACCTTTTTTCATAGAAAAAGAGCAAATTGCATTTCAGATTCCATCACTTCCTCTTCTAAAGACTTGTTCATATCCTCATCAAAGGATGCCAAAAATTTTCAGACCACTCGCAATATTTCCTGAATTGGGAAACCAATAGGGACTTTTAAGAGAGGATGGAAATACCTTGCCCCTGCCTCAACTTTTCCCCAAAGGAACTAACCATTTTTCCATCTTCAGTCTGATTTCCCAGATGGTGTTGACATTCTTCCTGAAATTAGAAAATTGATAAAAGTATTTTGCATTATTATCGCTAGCTTTGAACCATAAGGCTCTGCTCTTTAGTCTCCAAGATTCTTCCGCTTTCTTTAGAAAGGAAAGCCTTCGAGTTTCCAGATTTTTTAGATTAAATAATTGGGATTCACTTAGGGAACATTCATCTATCCTATGATAGAGAGATTTTATCTTTTCCTTCACTTCCAAAATTTGCCTTTAACTATGGGATTTAAATATGGGGAGCCATGCCTTGATTTCTTTTTTAACTCTTATTAAGTTTTCCATGAACAGTTGCATCAATGAGAGGGATTCCTCTGTATTCAAACTTTTCCATGTATTATGAACCATAGTCTGGAAATCCTCTTCTTCCAGCCAAATTGGATTAAAATTGAAGGGAGAGAAGGACTACTCCTATTCTGATTTTAGTTTGAGAATAATAGGCCTATGGTCCAAATTGCCCCCTTCCCTTACCAAATAATTGACCAGGATGTCTTTTTCTAGAAGAGCCTCTGACACCAGAAATCTATCCAGTCTCTTAGCTATTGCTTCCTTCTCAGTCCTTTGGTTTCTCTAGGTAGGGACTAGTTTGAGAGGTTCAATATCCACCAAATGTTGATTGGTCAGGAGAGAGAGGAAGAAATCTCTCTACATATCCACCTTTTCATTTTCACCCCAGACTTCTCTTTGGGAAAGAGAAAAGTTTAGATCTCCCACTACCACCAAGAAAGGGTTGATGAAAGCTCCTGTAGAAACCAAGTTTTCCCAGAAGGGAATTATGTCAGCATAGGGGCCATAAATGTTCACAACCGAAAAAGAAAAACCAAGGTCCTTAACCTTCAACTTAACCAAAATTGTCAAGTGGAAGGAAGAAGAGGATAGGATTTTGCATGAGGGACCCCATCCTGTAATCAAACCACCTGATATCCCATCTGCATCCAAGGCATAAAATTCCCAATTCTTCAGCCAGAGTTCCAAAATACTTCTGGCTTTATACCTTGAGCACATTGTTTATTACAGAAGAATGATGTCCAGATCCAAGCTCCGAATGAGCCTCTTGAGGGATAGATTTTTGTGGAAGCCCCCCAACCCTCTCACATTAAAGGATAGAATGATCATTTTGGAATGGAGGAAAGAGCACTCCCTACTCTAAGGGCACTGGTAATCGATGCTTGCTTACCCCTATGAATATGAAAAACTGCCTTCTCCCGTGCTTTGTCTAAGTGGGACTTCCTTCCCACCGGGTTTGGTTGGAGAGGGTCTAGAGCTAACCCTCCTTGAGATAGGGAAGAAGCCTTAATTCTTCCTTTGGAGCACAAGTCGTAGGAATTTCTTTTAGGAGAGGAAGAATGCTTAATGGATATATTGACATCCAATTTAGAGGTTGATACAACCGAACCTAACACCTCAAGGGAGGCTTCAGGGGCTGAGGGAGGGGATAAGGGTGGAGGAGCACTAGGAAAGGAAGAATTCGGTGAAAGGGGAGGGACATGGAGAGCGGGGGGGTGCAAGAGAAGGAACATGAGGAGAAGGTGGGAGAAGCATACCTTAGTGTCCGACACCCAGAGGAAGCTTAGATGTCGATGTAGGTTGACCCATATCTTATGCAACTTTAGGGTTGGACTGAATTTCCACCTCTGGAGCTAGTGGGATGTCCTTGGCATTGCTTTTGCTAGAAATTCCAAAATAAAATAAAAATGAGGGTGAAACCTTTTTGCACTGAGCCTAAACGTGGCCAATTTCATGGAAACTGAAGCATCTAAATGAAATTTTCCAATAATAAAATTTTTGTTTCTAAACTTTATCCCCATGAACCAGGTCGAGACTACCTATCAGCCTGTCTTACACGTCAACTTCAATGTGTATCCATGCCTACTTGTGATATTGTTTTGTATTCCATGAGGGCTCAAGACCGAAAAACAATCCCAACTTGTTACCAATCGTCTCCAAGGCTTCCTTTGTCCACAAGACAAGGGGTAAGCCAAGTAAAATGGCCCATATCTTCCTCATTGCAACCGAATCTCTCATAGGGATGAAGTTAGACATACACATTTTGAGAATTAGGCTTGAAGGGCCCGAGGACCAGTTGGATCTTAAAATTGCCTCACAATCTTCTTCAGACTTGAAAATGAAACAAGACCATCCACACACTAGGGTATGAGCCTCATAAGAATACCCCAAGATCGGTCGCAAGTTTAAGTCTAGCCATTGACAAAGAGTATCATCCATGTCTGCTTTTCCACATAAACAAACCATAAGGGTCCTTCCATAAAAATTCACGACCTCCGCGACAACAATATCCTTGCCCACTTCCATTTTGGACTCATCCTTTCGTTCCTTCTTGTTGATGATTGCAACTATGTGAGACATTCTCCAAATTACAAACCTATGATATGTGGATCATTGTAGCCATGTGAGATATTATCGAGCTTACAAACCTGAGAGAAATCCCCTAAAGAGGGTGTGTGGTTCCTATCTGAGACAGAGATGGAACGTAGAGATGACCTCCTCCATACAGAGAGTTGAGAAGAAATCCAGATGATTATCCTATGGGAAAGAAGATCTGTCAAGTGGATGTGCTTGTGGATGAACGCAAGTGAACGTGTGAAGTGGTTCTTCTGTGTAATGCAGTGAGCCAAAGATATGGACATCCCTATGAATGTGACCCTAGTGGCCCCACCTTAATGTGACTGGTAATTAATGTAAAAGATAATTAATTTGGTTAATATTAATTATATTATAAGCTAGTGAGGTCGACCTTGTTGTGCCAATAGACACTTTTTTTGACAGGTTCAGGTTAGTATAAGTAAAGGTAAATTCCCCTTCGAGGAAACACATCTTTCATGTGAGTTTAGAAATTTCAGCAAGTACATCCTCTTGGGAAAAGTGCGCACCTCTCTTGGGCGCTAGTCTTCTAGGGTTTGAGAACCCTCTTGTGTGCTAGGTCTTATTGGTGGTGAAGGTCTTTCTCTTGAAGAATATAGCAAAGGATTTGGCTGGGTTTTCTTCCCTTGTTGAGAAGGGTTTCCTAGGATTCTTCTTGTGTTCTTGTGCATGGTGCTTCTTCTTATGATCTTGGTTGCTGCAACATTAATGGTTATGGTTAAAAGATAAAAATGGAATGAAATTCATGCTTAACCTTGCTTATTGAAAAATCAACATGGTATCAGAGCATAGGTCTTGAAGAACCCATTACACAAACAACTTTCATCCATGCTCTCTCTGTTCTGCAGAAACTGTATGACCCTCCTAGGGTTCCTAAAAAATCTGTACGACCTGCTCTTATGGAGGTTTTCAACACTTGGCACTTAGACGTTGGGGATAAAAAGGGCATAGGAGTGTACAACCTCCTTCAACGCACCTCCAACAAGCTTCAGATCAAAATTTTGATCATTTTGAAAATTTGGCCCTAGGGTTTCTAGGGTTTCGTTAATTTCTGCAGAAATTTCAGTATTAGGGTTTCTGCAAACTCATTGAAGGAGCTCTTCAACTCACCAATGTTATCATATCTTTTAAAGGATTATTTTTGGCAGTCATAAGTCCAACAAAACCTAAAAGTACTAGCCTAGCCTAGCCGTTAGGTTTTCTATCCTAGTTGACAAAGGGTTGTGAAGAATCTAAAATTATGATGAACAAAACTATGATGGAAGATAAGCTTGATGGATCAAGCAACTTCAAGTTACTGGAAGACAAGACTTCAAAGGAAGACTTATTGTGGGTGATACAAAAAGGTGTCACTATGACATACCTCCTCCCTGAATATATCTGAGGACAAAGATCAACCATGTGCCATTGGACAAATCATATCAACACCCTCAGGTATGCAATTGTATACATATTATTTGTATCATTTTCATGAAGGTAATTGCAGGACGAAGAAACATTTTGCTGAAGTCTTGGATCTAGAGGGATCTCGGTGCATTCAGAGGAACAACACACTGGAAGTGAAGACTCCAAGTTTGATTGTTGAAATTGTCATTCCTCTAAACTATATTTCTAAAGTTTGCTACATTACAAGTAGGTGTTGTAGATGTGACAACAATCCTTAAATTGTTTTGATTATAGAGATGTACTCATTATTCTCCTTTAGGATATATTCTTATTTTTGTTCCTTTTTTTTTTCTTGTTCCAGACAGGTTAAGAACAAAGGAAGATGCTTATCCTTCAGAGGGAGTCAAAACTATTTGAGAAAGAGGAAGAATAGAACCATCCTTGAGACAATCAATGCAATAATGCATGATCAAAATCTTTCTATGATTCCATGGGCAAAAGTATGCATGACACAGTATATGTTCAAAACAAGAGTCTTCACCAGAATATAAGCCTTCACTAGAGTGAAGCCTGAGATTGAACACTTCAGGTTATTTTGGTGCCTAGTGTATTTTCATGTATCCAAAGAGAAGAAGTCCAAGCTAGATCCTTTAGAAAGAAAGGATACAGTGAATCTTCAAAAACATTCCAGATCAACATCCCTGGTCAGAGACAGATTGAGACAAGCAGAGACGTTGTTCTTAAAGAAGAGATAGTCTTTCAAAGATTTAGAGAATATCAGATGGAGATTAATAGTAAGACAATACCTTCTCCCCCTTCAGCAGTTCAGAGGGAGACATACATTATTCTAGTTGATCGAGTTGCTCCAGTTGATATGTTCAAAGATATTGCAGTAGGGCATAAAAGGCCTACTTAGACTCACTCTACAAGAGGTAGAGAAACATACAAGCCTCTCAAGGCACATCCGGAGAAAGCAAAAGAGATTTTCAAGATATCCTTCAGTCATAAGCCACTTCATTGATGTTGTACCTCCTTGTCTTAGAGAAGCAACAAGAGAGCAGGTATGACAAGATGCCATAACAAAAGAATACCAACATATCTTAAAGAATGATGCATAAGATATTATTCAGGGACTAGAAGGGAAGTTTGTGGTAACTTCCAAGTGGATCTATAAGATCAAACATGCAGCTGATGGAAGTGTCGATAAATACAAAACGAGATCTATAGCCATAGGTTTTTCACAAACATAGGGAGTTATCTATGATGAGACACTTGATCCAGTAAACTCGATACACTTCCATCCGTACTACCATCCATGGGTTGGAAACTATATCAGATAGATAAATTCTTGATGGGTTTGGATTTCAGGAAGAGTGTTGTTGATCCAAACCTATATCATTACAGTGTTGGTGACGAGAGCCTGATTTTGATGAATTATTCAGAAAGCCTTGTTGTAGAGATGAATAATATGAGTATGATGCACTACTTCTTGGGACAAGAAGTATGATAGAAGACTGATGATATTTTCCTGAGTCAAGGAAAATATACAGTGAAAATATTCTAGAATTTCAAGTATGACAGAATGCAAAATCCACCGTGATGAATTTAAAAGAAGAAGATTGATGATTCAGACGAGACTGATCGACAACTGATTGAATTACTGATGTATCTGGTTAAAAACCAGACTGGATTCATGCCATGCAGTAAACGTGCTTATTCATTTCATGAGTCAACTGAGACAGACTCACTAGACAAACAAAAAAACATGTATTGAGATATATACGAGGCACAATTGGATATGGCCTGAGATATGCCTCTAGAGTGAACTTGAGTTTGCAAAATATGTCGATTCAGATTGAGCAAAAATTACAATGGAACGAAATAGCACATTCGGTTGATGTTCTACCATGAAGTTTGCCATGGTTTCCTGATGCAAGTAGGAAACAAAACTCTGTGGCTTTGAGTAACACAAAGGTAGAGTATATAGCAGTGAGTGTGCGAAGCAATGTGGCTTCACAAGCTTCTGATAGATTTACTTGACCATGAGATGGATCCTATGATGATAACCAAGAGCCGTATATAAAACCCCTTGAGAACCCAGTGTTTTCTAAAGGATCGAAACACGATGAGATGAAATATCCTTATATCAGAGATATGACGCAAAGGAAAATCATACACATGCAATACCTTCCTACACATGAACAGTTTGCAGACATCTTCACCAAACTAGCTTGGTGAAGAATGCCTTCCTAGTTGAGAGGGAGTATTGATAACTCCAACCAAGACAAAATTCAAAGTACCTCCATGTAAGACTTGGCATGATGAAGAATGCCTCCCTAACTGAGAGGGAGTGTTGATGATTGCAACTATGTGAGACATTTTCCAGCTTACAAACCTGTGAGATGTGGATCATTGCAGCCATGTGAGATATTCTCCAGCTTACAAACCTGAGAGAAAGACCTTGAAGAGGGTGTGTGGTTCCTATCTGAGACAGAGCTGGAACGTAGAGATGACTTCCTCCATACAAATAGTTGAGAATAACTCTAGATGATTATCATGTGGGAAAGAATATCTGTTGAGTGGACGTGCTTGTGAACAAGCACATGTGAACGTGTGAAGTGGTTCCTCTGTGTAATGTAGTGCGCCAGAGATATGGACATCCCTGTGGATTTTCCCCTAGTGGATGAGCACTAGTGGGTGTACAAGATCCCTTGCTATATTGTTCAAGAGTTAGACCTTCCTGTAACCCTAATTGTTATGTAAAGTGTACAGGTCGACCCCACCTTAATGTGACTGGTAATTAATGTAAAAGATAATTAATCTGGTTAATATTAATTATATTATAAGCTAGTGAGGTCGGCCCTATTGTGCCAATAGACACTTCTGTTGACAGGTTCGGGTTAGTATAAGTAAAGGTAAATTCCCCATTGAGGAAACACATCTTTCATGTGAGTTTGGAAATTTCAGCAAGTACATACTCTTGGGAAAAGTGCACACCTCTCTTGGGTGCTAGTCTTCTAGGGTTTGAGCACCCTCTTGTGTGCTAGGTATTATTGGTGGTGAAGGTATTTCTCTTGAAGAATATAGCAAAGGATTTGGCTGGGTTTTCTTCCCTTGTTGAGAAGGGTTTCCTAGGATACTTCTTGTGTTCTTGTCCATGGTGCTTCTTCTTGTGATCTTGGTTTATGCAACATTAATGGTTATGGTTAAATGCTAAAAATGGAATGAAATTCATTCTTAACCTTGATTATTGAAAAATCAACACTTCTAACACTTGGTGGAGCCTCGAGAGAGAGTAGGGCTCCTAGAGACTTCAAAGAGTTTTCCATCGAGAGAGATGTCTGCAGAGCCCGCTTCCTAGTGTGAAAAAGCCTCAAAATGCCGCAAGGGTGAACAAATAAATTCCTCCCTCTTACCTGCTTGGGATTGAGTGCCATCTAATGAACCCTCACACAGATGGATAGAAGGAACACCCTTGTCACCTGGAAAAGAATTTAATATTTGATAAGAAGTATGCATATTAATGATGGATTGAAGACTGTATTGTGCCACTTGGTATTTTTCTTGTGTGTGAAATGTTCTAGATTCATATGGGTTATGCCCATAGTCCAAGGCCTCCTACTATGAATCATATAGAGTAACGACTAGGGTACGGGAAAGACCTCAGGCCTCAGGCCTACGTGACAACTTACATCAATGAATCTCAAAATAATCCCCAAAAAAGGACTTCAAACAAGAAACCCTCTGCTAGAGAAAGAAAAGTGGAAAAAAATATGGTCTGAGGCCCACGCCCTATGGCCTAGGCCTGAAACTTCATGAGGCCAAGTGAGCGAACCATAGCGCTGAACTATTGAATTATCCATCACATGAAACCTTCCAAGTCACTTATTTATGTTATCTACATCATACATTCTTATCCCACTTAACAACTTCGTTGCTTTCCTTACTCCAGTTGATGTGCTTGGTGTGTCCTGAGGCACTGGGTTTGGAACAATGATAGAAAATGGTTCTGCAAACAAAGGTCTAGGACTTAAGACATCCTCTAGTTCAATAATTATTTTCTTCAATTTAATATTTTACGGTTCTTTCTGTGAAATAGAATGAGCTAGAGCGTCTCCAGTGGTAATGTGTAACTTGAGGAGTCTAGAAGGTCCGACTCATGAAACATCAACCTACGAGTTCCATTTCTTGGTTATCTTCTTATTTGGACATGAACATTCTCTATTTGTAATTTATTCTCCTCCTTATTATACTTGGAATTACGTAGAGTCAAGGATTGTTCTTCAAAAATAGTTGGTCCCTCTCAGACTAACTCTTCTGCTAACTGCTGAATTTTGACGATTTGTAATGCCACCCATTCAAGTACATTATTATTACCAATTTCCATTTCAACAACATCTCTTGAACCTTCATAATTATGGGAACCTTTATTGCTTGTACTTAATTTCCTCTTAGGATGTGAAACTATATGTGCCTTTTTAATATTGACATTAGGGGGGTCATTCTCATCATCTCCTTCGACACATCTCTCGTTACTCTCTCCTTTACTCATGTTGGGATCTTGGATCCTTTGAGTAGAGGAGGAACTCCTATGTGGAAGGGGGGTAGATGAAGATTGAGCATTAGTTCCACTTTTTCCTCTTTTCTTTGTTTTTCTCTATTGACGCTCCTTTTTGGTTTCTGTCCTTTTAGTCTAAGTATTTGAGCCGACTTCCATGACTAAGTCATCATTACATGTCTAATTTTCTTTCCTTCTGGCAATGTTTGGATCATTATCATTGACTCCTTCTGAAATTCTTGTAAAAATATTATTGTATCGCATTGACAACAAATGAGAAGAAAATAATCCGTTTAGATCAAAACCCTTGAGAGGTTAAACTTACTTCAAGTGGAATACACTCAACATTTCAGACAATTTTGTCAAATGGGATAAGCCTTTAATTGCTATCTCAACTACATTGAAGGATAGGGGAATAAACTATATATTCCTCTTCTAATTGAATAAGGAAGGCCATGCTCTGTATTGTCTGCAAACCTCAACAACAAAGTACCGATCACATACAAAAGTGGGAAGAAGAAGAGGTCTCCCCTCAAATCCATACAACCTGATATAGGTATAGTCTTCCTCATAAACATCGATTCCATTCCCTTTGAGGAAATTTTCAGCTTCCTATGTGATTCTTGTTGGTGGTATTCCAATTAAAATATGTCTAAACGTTTTAGCAAATCTATCTTGAACAAGATAGAATTGAAATGGTGCCTTGTGCTTCCACAATATTGCGTACCAAAATTGAACATGATTATTTTCAACACCAATATTACCCCTTGTGGGTAATCCTTCAAATACACTATAATATGCCACAACTAGTACCAAATAAGCATTCCTGAAAAATCTTCGTGTCTTCAAATAATTGGCAAGTTGATATGAAATCTTGTTTGAGATTATTTCGGCCCAATCAAACACTCTTCCTTTATAATTGAGAAATATAGGACATATAAAACATACCTCGATATATGAGTTGTGGAATCTTGACCCATCAACCATGCAAACAACCAAGAAAAATCTTGATATGGTTCAGACAATAGAGATATATCAATAAGAGAAATGTCACTTGGCATGGACATAGATGGCGCCCTGAAATCCTTCAATAAGTTTACACCACCAACCTATGCATCCAAAAAGGAATCGACTTCCGGAAGCTTGAGAGTCTTGTTAGGGGTGGGAAGTCAGAGCATTCTTCTGAATACCTTTGGAGTCAAAAGAATTGGGTTGTTTTGTTCAACAACAATCTGAATCATCTTTCTCTTTGAGTTGAATTGTAACGTCTGCAATATAATCCCCGGTTTAATTAATGCTTAATGTAGATATAATGTATGGTTGTGGCTAAGCGATGTATATGCGAATTGCATTTCTGAATTTAAATAAATAAAATGTGATGCCATATACTGAGGGGAATGGACAAAGAGGAGGGGTGATTAATCCACAAGAGAGGAGGGGTCTAAAAAGGGGGTTTTTATTCATGAGTTTAATTCCCAAATCCTTTTCCCCGATTTTAATGTTTTGAGTGAACCTTCTAATTTTCCCTTGAGTGTAGAAGAACCCAATCATTGAATGCATGTAAGAGGGTGGGTGTGAGGATTCACATCCCATTGTCATTGGGAGCATGAGGATAAAGTAAAATAATCTTATGGAAGAGTGTAAGTCAAGCAAGCAAGTAAAAGGGAGGAATTCATATGGCCAAGGGGGTAGAATTAGATGATGCAGGAGCATCATAAGTAGTCAAGCGAGTGTGGAGGCGAAGAACAACTGGAAAGCGCAACACACATTTTTCACGTTTTGAAATGTTTCGAAAGTTTAAGGGAGCAGATATTAATGTAATAGTTAGGAAGATGGTGTACTTGCATTTATATCTTAGAGGTTGTAAACAGATCTTGAGCGATTGCTCTCATCTATAAAACATTAAGGCATTTATGCATAGTTAATGGAAGTAGGTAGATTTAAATGATAGTTTAGACAACTTAGAAAAGCTGGAGGGAAAACGGATATAGACACCCTCGTCTTTGTATTATGATATTCATTGTAATTGTATCATTAGCATAGAGCAGAAGAAGAAGAGAGCTGTAGAGAAGAGCCCATGTACATAAGCTTTGAATTAATATATGGAGCTTTGAATTAGACTCATGGTGTTATGATGTTTTTTGTGTATACATGCTGAATGGTATGCTTATGGTTGTTTATTCTCTCTGTTATGCATTTGCTTTAATACTGTGTGTATGTATGATTTCATGTTGAATGTTTGAAATCTGAGAGAGAAAGAGAATGAGTTTCAATTGTTTCTCTTCCTGAGCGAGAGTTCCTATAAGGAGTACAGTGAAACATCCGTAAGGAGTGCGTTGACGAAGGTTCAGAGTTTATCTCTGAAAGCTGAGGAGGGTTACCGTTGTTCTCATTCCAGCAGTAGTGCAAGTGAAGTATAGAAGCCGTGCAAGGTGTGCGCAGGCTGGTTGAAAGCTCAGAACTTATCAACTAAGGGGAGAGTTGAAAGACTATTGTTGCAGAGAGTGCACAGAGTCAAGAGGTCGAATACCCAGGAGTATTTGATAGATTTCCGCAAGGAGTGCGCACATGAGTTCTTTCAAGGCTTGAGTTGCAAGTGAAAACTCAGGAAGGTTAACGCCGTTGAAGTGTTCAAAGGAGGACAAGGTCAAACTACTTCGAAGGGAGACAAGGGTCGAAGTCATCCAACAGAAGTGAAGTTCATAAGGGAGAACCTTGGTTCATTTCGCAGAAACCATTAAGGAGGGTTGAACGGTCGGAATTCTCTGTGGAGAATTTGCGAAGCCGCGAGGACCGTCGGATCCAGAGGAGTTGTAGGGCGGGTAAGGTTTGGACGAATCCATTCCGTTGGAGTCAAGGTTTAGGTTAAATTTTGATCGTGATCTGTCTGAGCCGTCTGATCATTTCGGCATCTCGGAGATCCCGACGACAAGGAGTTGAGCGTAGTGGAACGAAAGTCCCGAAGTCGCGAGTTGCGACAGGAATTGGCATGGAGTTTCGAGATTTCGGCACTTCGGGATCTCGAGGTCTGAGAGGAGTCAGTTTCAATTGCAGGGGTTGCAAAGTGGCGAGAGCTGAGAGCTCGTGTGAGTGTGTGGCACATTTTTTAGGTGGGGACCGCAAGGGCGACAGGTGGCGTGTACTCGCACAGCATGGGGACAACCCATAGTTACCCCATTGCATCTCGGGATTTTTCAAAGGAGGAGAACGAAGGATTTACAATCCAACTCGCGAGGTTACGAGTTGCGAGAAGTGTGGAAGGGAAGTCAGACTATTGCTGACTATCGCATCTCAGAATTTCGTAGGACAAGAGCGCAAGAGCCCAACGCTTCAATTCGCGAAATGGTGAATTTTGAAAGACGCTTGTGTCAGGGCCAGTTGTGGTCGTGTAGAGGTGAAGATCATACCTTGTGCCTGTCCACATACAGGGGTTTCAGAAGGACCTGTGGATCGATTCGTTGAAGGTTCTAATAGGGATCCGAAAGAGCCACTTTGGCTCAAGGACATTTGAACGATCCTATGAGCGGATCTCAGCCTGCGGGTTGGGGGTCTACGTCAAAGTGGTATCAGATCACAGAAAAGGTTCTTTGTTTTTTGTAGCAGAGAATTAGGGGAATATTTCTCAGCCATGTTGCCGAGAAGAAGAGACAGACCAATGCCTGATCCAGCAGTGGAAAGGGAAATGCGCGAACTATGTGCCAGGCTTGATGCCATGTAGACAACATAGAGGCGCACAACTAACGTTGGAGATATCAATGAGGCTGATAGTGAAAATGAAGCTGGACATGAAGGAGAAGAAGTAACAGTCGAAGATGCTGCAGACAAACACCTGTTCAGGGCTGTTGCTAGGATAGGTGCCAGAGCAAAAATGGAGATTCCCATGTATGAGGGAAACTTGGATGTTGAAGAGCTTCTAGACTGGATTAGAGCTCTGGAAAAATACTTCGACTATGAGGATGTCGAGGAATATAGGAAGGTCAAACATGCTGTCACAAGACTTAAAGGGCATGCAACATTATGGTGGGATGAACTACAAGCTGACAGACACTGCAAAGGCAAGCAGAAAATCAAAAGCTGGGATAGAATGGTTGCGAAAATGAAGGCCAAATTCATACCCAAGGATTACCAAATCACTCTGTTTTAGAGGATGCAGAGTTTGAGACAGAAGCTGATGACAGTAAAAGAATACATTGAAGAGTTCTACAAGTTAAACGTCAGAGCAGGTCATCGGGAAAGCGATGATGAAAAAGTTTCCAGATACATGAATGGTCTGAGATATGACATTCAAGATGAGATGAGCATGATGATCATTCGAAATCTAGAGGATGCTTATCAGATGGCTCTGAAAGATGAAGAGAAGCTGAGCCGAAAGTAAGGTCAAAGAGGCTGAGGCATAAATCAGCCCAGAGGCAAAACAATTGCCCAAGACAGAACTCAGAAGCCTAAAGAAGAGGGGAAGAAACCTCAAAGTCAGAATGAGAGAGGAGGAAGCTCACAGAGAGGGCAATATGCTGATGGAAATACTTTTCCTCGAGCTAGAGGAAGAGGAAGAGGCAGATGAGGTGAAGTGAAATGCTTTTTCTGTGGGAAGATCGGACATAAATCTTATGAGTGTCCAGATAGGAAGAAAGAAGGTGGTGAAACTCACATTGCCGAAGCTCAAGGACAGAATGTTGAGGGCAGAAGATCCTTAATGATGAGAAAAGTTCTCTTAACGCCAGAAAAAGAGGCAGAGAACCCAGCCCAAAGGAATAGTTTGGTTTAGACTGCTTGCAAGACAAAAGACAGGGTATGCAAAGTCATTGTGGATGGTGGTAGCACAGACAATCTCATATCTACAAAGATGGTAGAAAAGCTAGAGCTGGAGACTATCGTACATCCAAGCGCATATAGAGTTTCATGGCTACAAAAAGGACACCAGGTAAATGTCACTAAACAATGTTTAGTTGAATTTAAAATAGAGGGTTATAAGGATGAAATACTATGTGATGTCATTCCCATGGATGTTTGTCATCTATTGCTGGGTAGACCATGGCAATATGATAGGAATGTGATTCATGATGGGAGAAAGAACACATACACTCTGGAGAAGAATGGGAGAACTCACATGTTGTTGTCGATTAAGGATAAAGAAGTAAAAACAGAAATGAGCAACACTATACTTCTCATGAGTGGGAAGGAACTTCTTAAGGAGGTTAAGAAGAAGGAAGACACACAATTTGTTGTGGTCAGGAAGCCTAGAATTGTTTTGACCAGTACAAGAGTAGATGATTTACCAGAAGAAATCCAGGAGTTGTTGGAAGAGTTTGTTGATATAGTAGTGGATGAACTACCTTGTTCGTTGCCACCTATCAGGAGTATAAGTCATCACATTGATCTTATACCTGGAGCTAGTTTACCAAACAAAGCAATGTATAGGTTGACATCGTAGGAGAATGAAGAAGTCAAGAGGCAGGACCAGGATTTAATGGACAAAGGATTGATTTGAGAGAGCTTGAGTCCATGCATTGTTCCGACAATGCTTAGTCCAAAGAAAGATGGAGGCTGGAGAATGTGTACCGACTCAAAAGCGATCAATAAGATTACCATCAGATACATATTTCCATTGCCAAGGATGGATGATGTGATGGACTGCTTGAGTGGAGCAAGATTTTTTTCAAAGATTGATTTGAAAAGCGGATATCATCAGATTTGTATAAGGGAAGGTGATGAATGGAAGACAACATTCAAGATGAATGAAGGGCTGTATGAATGGCTTGTTATGCCATTTGGCTTAACAAATGCGCCTAGTACTTTCATGAGATTGATGAATGAAGTCATGAAGGAGTTCATCGGGAAATTCATCATCGTATATCTTGACGATATATTGATTTTCAACAAGACTGAAGCAGAGCACTTGAAGCATTTAGCTACAATGATGAGAAGATTACAACAAGAGAAATTGCTGATAAATATGAAGAAATCATCATTTATGAGGACAAAACTCATTTACTTGGGTTTTGTTATCTTTGCAAATGAGCTGAAGATGGATCTGGAAAAGGTGAATGCAATCAAGAATCGGACATCGCCGAAAAGTGTATTTGAAGTTCAAAGCTTCCATGGTTTAGCTAGTTTCTATAGGAAATTCATCAGAAATTTTAGTGGAATTAGTGCATCGATGATGGATATGGTGAAGAAAAGACACAAATCTTTTCACTGGACAGAAGAAGCAGAGAAAAGTTTCAATCTGTTGAAGAAGAAGATCACGAAACAACCAATTCTAGTTTTGCCGGACTTTAGCAAGACATTTCAGGTCAAGTGTGATGCGAGTGGGTTTGCAATTGGAGCGGTCTTGAGCCAAGATGATAGGCTGGTCACATACTTCAGTGATAAGCTAAATGAAGCAAAGATTAAGTACTCTACATATGACAAAGAATTTTATGCTGTCATACAAGCGCTGAAGAAATGGAGACATTATTTGGTTCCTAAAGAGTTTGTTTGGTACAACGATAATCACGCTTTACAATTCATGACTCAATAGGAGAAGTTGAACCAAAAGCATGCTAAATGGGTTGAATACATGCAGAATTTTACTTTTGTAATTAAACATATTTCTGGAACTGCTAACAAAGTTGTTGATGCTTTGAGCAGGAAATGTTTGCTTATGCAGGAATTCAGAGTCAAAACTTTGGGTTCTGATAACCTCAAAGAAATGTACAAGGATGATCCAGATTTTAAAGAAGTGTATGAAGCGTCTGAGAATCCAATTCTCAGGGACAAAAGCCAGTGGACCGAATATATGATCCAGGATGGATTATTATTCAGGGGCAATCAATTATGTATTCCAAAATGCTCCATGAGGGAAAATCTACTGAAAGAAAAACACAGTGAAGGATTGGCCGGACATTTCGGTCATGACTAAATGTTCTCAAAGTTGAATGGCACATATTTTTGGCCAGGGATGAGGACAGATGTAAAGAAATTTGTGGATAGATGTAGGATTTGTCAGCACACAAAAGGGAGAAAGCAGAACACAGGGTTACACCAACCATTACCCATACCAGAAAGGCCGTGGGATGCAGTGAGCATGGATTTTGTATTGGGACTGCCAAGAACACAAAGAGGATGTGATTCAATCTTTGTGGTAGTCCACATATTTTCCAAGATGGCACATTTTATACCATGCCAGAAAACCAGTGACGCAACTCATATTGCAAACCTGTTTTTCAAAGAAGTGGTTAGACTTCACAGCTTGCCAAGAAGTATTGTTTCTGATCGAGATACCAAGTTCGTGGGGCATTTCTGGAGGACTTTATGGAAGAAGCTGGGAACAAGTTTATCTTTTAGCTCAGCGTATCATCCTCAGACGGATGGGCAGACATAAGTTGTGAACAGAAGCTTGGGAGATTTACTGACTAGCCTAGTGACTGAACACCACAGTCAGTGGGATCACATTCTGTCATAGGCAGAATTTTCTTATAATGATTCAATCAATAGAAGCACAGGGCATAGTCCATTCCAAATTGTATATGGAATGCAGCCAAGGGGAGTTTCTGAATTGAAAGATTCTGAACAAACTGAATTCATAAGTGCTAATGCAGAGGACTTTGCAGAAGCAATGAAGGAGCTTCACAGCCGAGTCAAAGAGCGATTGCAGAGTTCAAGTCAAGAATATAAACACAGAGCAGATCAACACAGGTGAGAACTTCAATTTGAAGTTGGTGATCTGATACTTTCACATCTAAGAAAAGAAAGGTTCCCAAGGGGAACATATAACAAACTGAAGATAAAGAAGATTGGACCATGCAAGGTCTTGAAGAAATTTGGGGCAAACACATATGAGATTGAATTACCCGATGGGATCGAAATTTCACCGATATTCAACATCTCAGATTTGTACCCTTACAGAGAAACAAGAACAGAGGATCAACAGACATAGGTTCAGTGGACCAAACAAATGTCTATAGCTGAAAAGCCACAGATGGAAAGAATAATTAACAAGAGAGTCAACAAGAAGACCAGGAGAAAAGAGTATTTTGAATACTTGGTCAAGTGGAAAGGACATCCAGTTGAATATGCCAGCTGGGAAGATGAAGCAAAAATTCATAAGCATGGACAAACCGTGCAAGAGCTCATGAACAGGAGTTCATGAAAATTTTCAAGCGAGGGAGTATGATGCAAAATCATCGTAAGCAGTCAAGCGAGCGTGGAGGCGAAGGACAGCTGGAAAGCGCAACACACATTTTTCACGTTTTGAAATGTTTCAAAAGTTTAAGGGAGCGGATATTAATGTAATAGTTAGGAAGATGGCGTACTTGCATTTATATCTTAGAGGTTGTAAACAGATCTTGAGCGATTGCTCTCATCTGTAAAACATTAAGGCATTTATGCATAGTTAATGAAAGTAGGTAGATTTAAATGATAGATTAGACAGCTTAGAAAAGCAGGAGGGAAAATGGATATAGACACCCTCATCTTTGTATTATGATATTCATTGTAATTGTATCATTAGCATAGAGCAACAGAAGAAGAGAGCTGTAGCAAAAAGTTGTAGAGAAGAGCCCATGTACAAAAGCTTTGAATTAATATATGGAACTTTGAATCAGACTCAAGGTGTTATGATTTTTTCTGTGTATACATGCTGAATGGTATGCTTATGGTTGTTTATTCTCTCTGTTATGGATTTTCTTTAATACTGTGTGTATGTATGATTTCATGTTGAATGTTTGAAATCTGAGAGAGAAAGAGAATGAGCTTCAATTGTTTCTCTTCCTGAGTAGAGTTCCTGGAAGGAGTGCGTTGACGAAGGTTCAGAGTTTATCTCTGAAAGCTCAGGAGGGTTACCGTTGTTCTCATTCCAGTAGTAGTGCAAGTGAAGCACATAAGTCGTGCAAGGTGTGCGTAGGCTGGTTGAAAGCTTAGAACTTATCAACTAAGGGGAGAGTTGAAAGACTACTATTGCAGAGAGTGCATAGAATCGAGAGGTCGAATACCCAGGAGTATTTGATAGATTTTTGCAAGGAGTGCGCGCAGGAGTTCTTTCAAGGCTTGAGTTGCAAGTGAAAACTCAGGAAGGTTAACGCCGTTGAAGTGTTCAAAGGAGGACAAGTTCGAACTAATTTGAAGGGAGACAAGGGTCGAAGTCATCCAACAAAAGTGAAGTTCACAAGGGAGAACCTTGGTTCATTTCACAGAAACCGTCAAGGAGGGTTGAACGGTTGGAATTCTCTGTGGAGAATTCGCCAAGCCGCGAGGACCGTCAGATCCAGAGGAGTTGCAGGGCGGGTAAGGTTTGGACGAATCCATTCCATTGGAGTCAAGGTTCAGGTTGACCGTTGATCGTGATTTGTTTGATCCTTCAGATCATTTTGGCATCTTAGAGATCCCGACGACAAGGAGTTGAGCGCAGTGGAATGAAAGTCCCTAAGTCGCGAGTTGCGACAGGAATTGGCATGGAGTTTCAGGATTTCGGTACTTTGGGAGCTCGGGGTCTGAGAGGATTCAGTTTCAATTGTAGGGGTTGCGAAGTGGCGAGAGCCGAGAGCTCGTGTGAGTGCGTGGCACATATGTCAGGTGGGGACCGCAAGGGCGACAAGTGGCATGTATTCACGCAGCGTGGGGACAACCCATAGTTACCCCATCGCATCTCGGGATTTCGCAAAGGAGGAGCATGAAGGCTTTACACTCCAACTCGAGAGGTTACGAGTTGCGAGAAGTGTGGAAGGGAAGTCAGACTATCGTTGACTGTTGCATCTCAGAATTTCGTAGGACAAGAACGCGAGAGCCCAATGCTTCAATTCACGAGATTGTGAATTACGAAAGACGCTTGTGTCAGGGCCAGTTGTGGCCATGTAGAGGTGAAGCTCATACCTTGTGCCTGTTCGCATAAGGGGGTTTCAGAAGGACCTGTGGATTAATTCGTTGAAGGTTCCAATAGGGATCCGAAAGAACCACTTTGGCTCAGGGAGATTTGAACGATCCTGTGAGTGGATCTTGGCCTGCGGGTTGGGGGTCTGCGTCATTAGACAGTCACATTTTTTTATGAACAACAAGAGAGAACAAAGCAGAAGACCATTGGAGCCGGAGAAACAATAGAGGGAGAATTATGTAGAATTTTTGGAGATGAAGAATGAAGAAGCAAGTTTTTAGGCTTGCATAAGAACCAATTTGTCATGCCTGAAGAGTGAACTCTCGTGAGAGTTGCAGTGAAACAACAAGTTATTGTTGTTGTGTCCAGGTAGTTTTATTGGAGTGAGTTCCTTTGAGTTTCTTGTAATGATATTCTTGGTTACCTGCGCTAGAGAGACCTTGATAAAATAATTGGATGCCTAATGGACTAAGAGTTGTGAAGGGGTACATTCCTTGGGTTGGGTGGGTCGAGAGGAAGATAGATGGTGGAAAATCATAATAGTTGCAGGAGAATGCCAATGGGTTATGGGATTTTATGAGTTGTGAGTGGACAGTGAGAGACACACTATTTTGTGGATTCCTAGCCCTAGATTCGGGGTGAATTTCTATTTATATATGGAGCAACAAGTCTGTGGTTTATTAGAATGTCTGTCCCAAGAAACAGGTTGCACAACTGTTTTAAAAAGATAACTATTTATCTGTTTTTTTGAGTTATTTTATGAGTTTAACTGCTGTGTGTTTTACTTTGTGTGTGAGAATGAATTATATGCTAATGTGATGAATTTATTAGCTGCATTCATGTTTATTTAAATTGTTGTAGATGCATTTAATTGATGGTATCAACAAATGGTTAAATCAACGTGTTTTCATGTAGTTGGTAAGCTACAAGATATGTTTGTAGAATTTTATTTATTTATTTTTAGGTGTATTCCACATGTAATGAACCTCAGTCAAGCTGGGGAATGTTACACAAATATGTGTTCACACTAAGAAACTAGATCCTTGAAGTCGAAAACTTCTAGCATGCAACCAACCTTTACTAGGCCAGTCGTAAAAAAATTGCTAGCAACTTTCTGTTCGGGAGTGAGGCTTGAATATGTTAGGGACCTAACCTCCCTAACCCCTCACATAGGTATAATAATATATTTTCTATGTAATAAAGGCCAACATTAGTTAATAAGTCCTATTTAATAATGTGAACAAGTCTAATGTAAGAAGAGTTAATAGAAGCTTCCGCTTCTAGAAAGATCTTCCTCTAGAATGTTCTTTAGAAGATAGAATTAGTATAAATAATAGTAGGAGGCATGGGAAAGCTTGTCTTGAGAATTATTGTAATAGAGCACTACTTTGCTGGAGGTTTCCCCTTTGAAGAGGCAAGTGAACATCACTTTCTACCAATAAAGGTATCATTTCTGGTGTTGTGGTTCTCTACATTTTGTTGTTCTGTTGGTAATTGCTGCTATATTTATATTTTCTGTTATTTATAATACATATGGTACCTAACAAGTGGTATCAAAGCATTTTCCTTTGCAAAAATTGTGGGAAATTGTTTTCAGGGTAGAGATGTATACTACCGACATCTTTAAAGCACAAAGATATGGCATTCAACAGGTAAAATTGCAGCAGGGAAGACTACACGAATGAAATACAAATAATTTCACAAGGTTACTTACAAACAAATGTTTCACCCTGTTGGAAACGTCTGTAACCCCTGTTGGTATCCTTCAAGTAGCACCGCATCAAATAGAATCCATACACGACCATCACTCCCACGTACCATCAGGTATATTGGGAGTTCCCTAAGTCTCCTGAAACCAACTCTAGATAAGTCGATCGACCGCTTGACTGTTATAGTGACACCGAGAATAACACTCGGGAAGATACTCTCTAGTACCTATGTAATTGAGTAGTACAACTAAGGGTACACTCGAGTCTTTTTAGTTGGTGCCCTGAGATATTGGATTGAGTATTTTTGTTCGATCCCACACGTATATCATAGAGCTATAGCATAGGGAAAACCCTTGTCCATAAGAACCTTGTAACCCTAACCATTGGGAAAGAAACATAATAGAAAATGAACATACGAGATCTGTTGTCGTGCAACCCTGCCTCCTGCATTATGGTTACAAAATTCCTACATAAGTTTTTCATGTTAACACTTTGGGCCATTCATGACTGCAATATTCTTTAGGCTGAAGTATAACTCTGCAGGAGTTAAAAAAAAAGAGAGTATAGTGGTCCTACTGACACCCTTATTCCAGACCTATCCCGTTGGATTCCTCTCTTCATCTTGATCATCGTGGTACCTATCATTTTTAAGAATTTTTCCCATGGACCTGACTCCCTTCCCGACACCCTTATTTGGGACCTATATCATTGGATTCCAATCTTCGCCCTGATCATTGTGTTATCTGTCACTTATCAATTTTTTTTGTGGACCCACCCACCCTTCCCTACACCCTTATTTGGCACCTATCCCATTGACTTCCTCTCTTTGCACTAATCTTCATGGTACTATTCACTAGTAACCCCTTTTTTGTGTGGACCTACCCACCCCTTTCCATCTCCAATGGCCCACACTCACAACCAAGACTTGGATAACCACATCACTTCCCTGGACAAAGTCAATGACCAACCAGGAAAGATATCTCTAAACTTACTTCCAATATTGCTAGCATAAGTTCCCAACTCGCCACACTAGAATCACTTCCAACGGTAGTGAACACTTGACAACAATGTGTCAACATTCCCAAGAAGCAATGAACAACTTGATCACATTATTTAAACAAGCCCAAGATCCTTTCTCTTCTACACCACCTTATAACCCATAAGGCACTTAATCCTCTCATTCCACATCCTTTCATTCCAACCACTTTCAGCGGGACCCACGTCTTCCTAGAGTGGAGGTGAACAAATTTGATGGCTTCGATCCCATAGGTTGGGTCACTCAAATGGAACACTATTTCTCTTTGTACGACATTACTGATGAGTTGGACAAAGTCTGTTATGGTGTTCTCTATCTAGATCCAGAACATTAAAAATGGTGGCAATGGAGAAAAAATGCACACCCAGGGTATGTGGTTTGGACACAATTTATTGCAGAACTTTATGAATGCTTTGACACCGACACCCACCATTTATACTATTTGACCAAGTTGAAACAATTTGGCATAGTGGAAGACTTTATAGCTTTCTTTGAGCACTTGGATTTCCACATGGAGGGCATGTCAGATGCTCTTTTTAGGGAATGCTTTATTAATGACATAAAGGATGAAATTCGTGCCCACATATGTTGACTCAAATTTTTGTCACCTATTCTTAAAATCTTGCAAAGTATTGCAAAGCCTATGATTATATTACTATATAGTTAATAGGTGGGATCCCCAAAGGTTAAATGCAAAAAAAATTGGTCTTCAAAAGCTTTTCCTTAGCATGGTATACTTCAGTTTTATCGTCTTCAGTTAAATGGTTGTGGTTATTACATATATGCTCGATGTTAAGAAGATTTACTTACATGGATTAGCATCATAAAAAGTTATGAAAGTATGCACAAATTGACAATACATATATAAGTGCATAAGTCTAGTTGTTGAGTTTCAGAACATGATAAACATGCCTAACCACAATTCTTTCATCCATTATGTTTTGCAAAAATGTCAAGTATAGTATACATGGTTAGATAATTGGCAAAGGTTTTGGTTGTTTTATGAGTTCTAATACTCATACTTGATACATGAACATCACAAGGAGCATCATGTGTATCATAGTATTTGGTTTGATGATGTAAAGTGTTATAAAATATGAGTTTTATGACTTATATACCCCTCTTTAAATTGACACCTTGTATGGAGTTTTGGTTTGATATGGTTCATGAGCATATAACAATCAAATTCATTTTATATGGTTTTAAAACTTTGGGTTACGTTGGAATATTATGTTGAGTTAACTCAAATGAAACCTCACACGAAGCACTTGACACACGAGGTATGCAACCAATATTTATTGATACGAGTGATTGATGCATGTATTTGAATTAGTATTTGGTAATGGTGTACATGTGATATATTATCACCGGGGTTGATGAATATTACATGTGGTACATAATGTTTGGATGTCACCTTTATGAGAAACAAGCTCGATGTTTATTTGATGTGATATGATGGGAGCTAACATGACGTAAGGGTGTTTACACATCTATTGGACTAATGAGTTGGCATGCTTTGCATTGGTTTGTTGGGTTGGCTACGTGATTGAGCTCGCCATGCATTGAAGGCGATGAGACATGGGAATTTACTCCACAGTCCCGCACGCTATCACTCTCATTTGACCTTGGTTTTGGGTCATTTTCTCTCTTGGTTGTGAAGAAAAGAGCTCCGAGCTCTGCTGTATGAGGATTTTTCTCCCGGAGGCTTCAATAACTGATTCAATCTTGGTTTAAAAGGTGTCGTTGAGAAAGGTATGAGATAGCAATTTATTTCACATCTTACACTACGAATTTGTCTTAAATCTGGTTATATTTGGCTTTGGTTTAGTGATGAACCCAATTATTGCATATCTCAAAGGCTTATCTTAGGCACTTTTTTTTCCACCATAATATGACTTAATACTTGTTTTTTACCATTTTTAATAGTAAGTCATGAATATTTTTTCATGTTGCTTAGTAAATGTGTTTTGAAGTGGAATTTTATGTATATCATACCCTTTTTATCTAATATCTATGCCAAAAGATGTGTGTAGCATCAAGCAAGTTGAACTTCATGAATCAAGAGATCTTAAGGGCACTGACATCCTAAAAACAAGGGATTTTGTCTCCCTCACATTGTTGCCAACAAAAAATAAAAGGACCTTGTCCCCACCTACCTCTAGAGTGCTCTCTATTCATTAATATCTACTCCTGACCAACAACACTTCGAGATCTAGATGGGATTGATAGAGATCCTCTATTTCCCCACTTCTCTACTCAATCTAAGAAAATAGGTCGAACTCTCAAGACTATATATGGGCCTCTAGCCCAGGAGAGAAAGATATAGATTTTTGATAATATTATATTGAGCTTTTTCTCTGAAGACTTTTGTTGGAAACTTAGAGCCTTTTTTCTCTTGATGTACTACTGATGTTAATGGAATACAGATGGTCTTGTTTCCAACTTAGTATATTTTTCTCAAGGCTCCTTGTGCTTCTTGAGTAGGGCCCACTCAAGAGGACTCAAGGACCCTGTTGCAATTTATTTAGTTCCTTGCATGTTAATATAGTGATAAGTTAACATTTCATTTCTTTTGAATATTAATGTAGTTTTGCATGATTAATTCTACTTTTTGTCAAGTTATCATTGACTCGTTAGTTACAACAGGTATACTGTAGAAAGATTCAACAGCCTATTGGAACAGTCTCGGGTGTCTTTCCAAGGCCAAGAACCTCAAATCTATTACATTTTATTATAGTCTATCTTTGTTGATGCTTCAAAAGACTTACACTATATTTTTAGGCTTCTTTTTAGCTTCCCGAAATTGTACAGTTCTTGTAGAAACTTCATGTAGGACTGTCTTAGGTCTAGATTTCAGTTTATCTTAATCTTATTTTTATGAAAACAACAATAAACAAGAAAAAGACACATGGCTTGTTTTTTATCCAAAGGTTAGACATAAAATAACTTGTTTAGTTCATGCATTAGTTTAGATTTTCTTTAATTACAATTTTATGTCATACACTAGAATGAATTCATCTTCTTCTTTCAGTATGCTCTTTATAGTTTAGTATGCTTTTAGATTAAATTTCTTTTTTCTACAAATCTAAATTATTTGCTCTTCTAATTTGGTGTGCTTTTCAACAATAGTTTAAAGTTTCTTTTTGTCACTTTAATTTCCTGCACCATTTCATGCATTCCAATCCTTGATTAGTCTCAAACCTATACTACTATCAATCCACACTGCATATACATTGCACGACACCTCTCAAGTTTGTATGAACCCCGGGTTGACAAAGTAAAGTAAGGAGCCAATGATACAATATTATTATTGCTACTATTCCCAGGGCCATCATTTAACACAATTGTGTGCATGAATGTCTTCTTCTCCCCTTCTTTGTCATTTGTTAAAAGAGAAAATGCGAAAAATATTTGCTTACACAAGATTAATAACAATTTTTTTTGCCTCCTCCATACTCACACTTTCCATAATGATTTATAATGAAAAGAACAAATTTTGGACAACACCTGTTTGCATGCACTTGAGACTCAAACTCAAGTTCTCTTTATTATGTTAGTTGCTTTGGTCACTCTAAGAAATACTTGTTCCTTTTATAAGATTCTAGTCATGGTTTTTAATATTGGTTGACTTGTGTTTGAACCCTGTCATGAATTTTTTTTTTTTTGTTGCTGCATATGGTTCAAACCTAATTGGCATTTTGACATATGGAGGTGTCCATGGTTTTGATTTTGGGTCTATATAATAGTTTCATTTTCTATGCTAAAATATGATACAAGACCCACTCACTAACAATTACTTGCAAGCTCCTGGTTTTCACTTGGGTTTACTATTCTAATGTATGGGCCAGATGTTTGAAGCTTTTCAACGTGAGTTGTGGTTATTTCGAGGTCTGGATTCAATGATGGGTTTGGTTTATAAATTTGGTATATAATTAGCTCTTCAACACTCCGACTCACCACTAGTTTTAAAGAGAGGTGACGGGTTTTGGAACCCTAATATGGAAATAATTCTCCAATTTCTAAACCTGGGTTGTCGCCCATAGTCTTACCCTTTCATTTGGATTGCCATTACTTCATGGCTCATACTTACAAATATTTTTTGACGCAAGTTGTTGGAATTTGAATTCCAAAGAAATTCATCATTGGATTTTATTGTTCATTGGATTCTGAGTATGAGATCACAATTTAAAATTGTGGTTTCGAAATCTGTCTCCATGGATAATAGATTGCAAGATTAAAACCCAGATATTTTAGCTTAAAATACATGACTTTATTACCAATCGAGTTGTTGTTTTCATTCGAGTCTCTTCTCAACCCATTGGGGTTTTTGGTCGATACATTATTTTGGGTTTAATAGATATGACGAGGTTTCATATGTGCATGCTACAATCTTTTGCCTTAATAATAATGATTATTTTCAACATTCTATATTGTGCTATAAAGTACATGCTATGGTTATATTAATGGCATTGTGATTCATAATATGTTAATTGGGATGAACATGTATATGGTTGGATGTTATTAGTTTGTGTATAAAAAAATACATTTTGATGAAAGAAAGGATGAAAGACATAAGGATGATTACATAGACTCATTATCCCTTCATTTATTTCATTTTTCATAATCCATTCCCTTAAGTCCTATTCATTTCAATTCTTGTTTTCATTTTTTCCCTGTCTATGTAATTAAAGTGAACTATATGCACCAAAAATGGCATAGTTTAGATTAATAACCAACATTTTCAAAGGCAGGTTTTTGTTACAACATGTATGAATGATGAGATATGGCTTGGAAGCATTTTTGGAATGGTTGGTTTTGATTTATTTAAGTCATAGGCAATAAATACAATCTTTGGTTGATGATACTGGGATGTTAATTAAAGGAAATCATATTTTTTTATATAGAACTACTTCCCTCATCGGTTTCACTTTACATAAGTTATTTCCCAAAATCCTTTTCATTAATTTTAATTTTTTTTTTTTCCATTTCAACCTCACAAAACAAGGCAACAAGGCATTATGGTTGCAACAACTTCATCCCGCCCCCCCATAATTGTGCACAGGGAGATGAAAAAGGGATTATCGCTGCCTAATACACTCTTGGGGAGCGATGATCAAGATTTTATCCCTCCTTATATATGGGAAGGGGGGGTGATGAAACTCAAACAAGGCCAAAATCTCAAGGAAAAGGTAATATTTCAATCTCCAACTAATAAGTTTCTCTTCCAACTTGTCTAGGGGTCATGATAAACACTTATTCATGGTGATGAAGTTGTGACACATGGTAATGTGAGACACTTAAGTTTGACACTTAGGTGCGACATTTGGTCTGCGACACTTAGGTGTATAATAGTTGTGACACTTAAGTGCAACATTTGGTAGTGCTACACTTAGGTGTGTAACAATGTATCATACCATAACATGCATTTAAAACTCCATGGAAAAAATCACTTGTATCTCCCATAAATAAAACATGATACTTTAAAGTTTCAAAAACAAATATCATGGTTCTTCCATCTGTCAAATAGTATCACAACCAAACATGATAATAAACCATATCAAAATAACCTAGAGAATTTCTTTCTGAAAAATTATTCTCTTTCCCTAATGAATTCCTGATGTTGAGACTTATTTTCTTCCAACTGGGCTACCTATGGATGCATATCATCTAAACTTTTCTTCCCCCTGCCTGCTGATTTTATCTTTGAATGAGTATAGGAAGAGGATTTTTCCATGCTTGTAGAAGTAATAGGTTTCTTTCCTTTGTCAATTTGAGAGCCATGTGGTGTAGTTTTGTAATATTTTGGAGGAGGAGGAGGAAGAGGAGGCATAGACTCATGTGTAACAATTGTGTGAACTGGTAAGATTGGGTGAGTTGTAGGTAAAGGAAAATATGCACTAGCAGCAACATTATGAACTGGTGGAGGAGGGGGGTCAATAGGCCATTTATTGGCACCAAAAGAAGGATTAGCAGGTAAATTACCCCATCCATCAATATGAAGTTGTACAAGTGATTCTAGAACATTAACAATACCAGGGTAAAGATGAAAGATAGCCTTAGGAGGAGCTTGGGGTTGTGGCAAGGCATGCTAACCACCAAGGTTCAAATGCCCAGTTTGGATAAATTGCCAGAACTCGTCAGAGTCAACATCAATTTGAATAGAGAACCTTAGTTTCTTATGTCCACCA
>ML795633.1:99812-124294 GCA_009831015.1 Picea engelmannii
CACTGGTGTACTGTTCATGTGTGTGATTGTTTATTTATTACTGCTCATTTTGGATAATAATTCTACATTGATATAACATTTGAAGAAAAAGGACTATAATTACGTTATTACTGATTCACCCCCCCTCTCAGTAATCCAACAACCCCACCTATTTAGTTATAATATTATTTAAATAATTATCCTTATCATAAAGTTGTGCGTCCTATTTATTAACTAAATTTATTTAACTTTAGTTACTAAAAGTAGTTCAACTACTTGAGGAACTACCTTTTAGAGAATAAAAAGAAGAATCATAGGATAAATAAAAGAGGATGAATTAGAGAGAAACACTTATGATAAGGTTTGGTCTTATTTCATATTGATATTTCTGAATTTCATCTTTCAATTTTCTGAGTTTCTTAAATAGGTAAATCCTATTGTTAATAACAAGATTATTCTAAAGGTGGAAAACAAGGGAGGACTAAGAAACATTGATATTTGACATGCTTCAGAAGGTCATTCATTTCTCTTGGCAGTCTGTGTAGTTTTATTAGAATATCTGAATTAATTTTCAGTTGTGATTAAGATTATTTTGTAGAGTGAAGACTTGGTGGGTGTTGGTGCAAAATCAGGACCAAGGTTCTTAGCAGTTACCAACAAAAAGTATTGATGTAGTCTAGGAACATTGGCATATTCAACCTTCTGCAAGTGAAGTAAGTCTCGCCCAAAGCATAGACGAGACTCATGTGATGAAGGGATTTATAGAGTATGCAACACTAGACCTATTTCTACACTACTCAAATCCATATATTAATCATTAAAGTTGAGTTGTGACAATAATCAAATACTAAATAGATAAAATGAAGTAGTTATGCAGCAGAAACATAGATCCATTTGCAACATAACAAATAAGCATAAAACAAAATTTTAATGCCCCAAATCACTCCATTCTATTAGCATAAACAAAACCAAAACCTTCATACAACACATATGAGAGATTAACCTTAAAACTACATAGATCTTCAATACATCATCTCGCATAATGAGATGTAATCCCTTATAACCCATTACAGACTCAAAATCTATTGCAGATGCAACAGTAGTACCAACATGGGACATTAAAATATCCAGTCATGACTATATTAACCATATCCCATCCCAAACAACAACAACAGTGATAATGCCAATAACAACAACATAAATCCTCTCATTAACCCTTTTCCTGTTGCATTGCCCTTTTATTTATACTTTCACATATTTGATAAAGTCACTTGACTAAATCAAATAGGCTCTTTGTCACTTTCTGGATTCCTTTCTTTTCCTCCCGTGGTATTATCCTCCGTCATCTTCTAGAGTTCCAGCTGGCACATGATGTATTTAATTGTTTCCGCTGATTCTAGAATTCCAGCTGGTGCACGATGCTTTATCAAAATCAAGGCTTTATCAAAAGGAAGGGCCCAATAGGCCCTGACCACAACTATTGACCTTCCTTGAGTCAAACTTCAACCTCTTTACCAGGGCCTTCCTCAAATGAAGGGCCCAACTATAGTACAATATTCAAGGCCTATTAGTGGAAGTGTTCATAATTCTCCAAGCGGTCCTACCACTTCCATACCAAAATAAAAGCTCCCACAACAAACTCTTGAGCCGTAACAACATCAGTTTCCGAAGGATTAGTGGTGTGCAATGTCTACCACTCTGTTTCCACAACATAATCCAATTGACGCGCTTGTACATATGCATCTTAGACTGCAGGTTTGAATTCCCATAGTTCTTTCTTGGAAGTTTGGGCAGTTTTAAACATGGCATTGAGTCTATTGTCAGCCTCCTGGATTTCAACGAACTTGGCCTACTGTGCAATATTATCTGTAAGGGCATGTGATTCCGTGTTGATCTTCTAAATATGGAATCTAAATTCTTCAGCCGGATTATTTCTTTGTTCTAGTAGACTGACCCAATCATTGACCATGACAAAGAGCTTGCTGCATTCACCAGTCTAGTAATGAAGGGATGACCAAATAGTGTCTCCTTCTAAAACGATTTGCATGATCTTCTCAAGCATAGCTTTGGTTTTCTCCTTCTCCTTCATCCAGATAGCTTCCATATGCTACTATAGAATGTGCATTTTATCCACCAACTGAGACCATGCATCTGCAATGAATTCAACCCATTGCACTGGTGCAACCAGAGTAATATCTTCTGGTCGTTGAGGGGAAACTTGATGGATCTTAGGCCAAAATTCGACTGACTTTCCATAAATGACATCCATGTTTGACTGAACCTAGTCACACAATAAATATGCTTGATCCTTGTCCTCTGATACCTTCTTTG
Organism: Picea engelmannii; assembly: GCA_009831015.1. Taxonomy (NCBI): domain Eukaryota; kingdom Viridiplantae; phylum Streptophyta; class Pinopsida; order Pinales; family Pinaceae; genus Picea; species Picea engelmannii. Next base: position 102,123 of record ML795633.1, read on the forward strand.
ACTCATGCCTCAAGTGCTGGCTTTGCTACATGTTATGCAATATTTCCCCCGTGGACAGGTGAAATATCCCTTGGATATCTAGACCACTATTAACCAAGATGTAAAACCAAACAAATGGACACTAACATTCCATTAGATCTATTCTTTATGTCTATGGGCAAAGAAGATAGAAGAAAGATGTGTGACTTACTCCTTTTCGATGGTTGTCCTCACTGATCTTCAATCTTTGGCCTTATTTTCCAAGATCATATCATGACGAAGAAAGTTTGCAAGGAATAGAACAATACCTTCTACTTCTACAATATATCATAAGACAAGAAAATATCTATCTATATAGACATACATTTATAGAATAATAATATGAAGGAAATAGGTCAAGTTGTATCAATGGAGAAACATGGTGAAGTACTTACAAACCAAGGTAGACATTGCAACAACTCCTCGAAGCTCTCCAGTCCAGGCCTTGCTTGAATATCTCAATATCACAATGATGATGATTTTATGGATTCCTTCCTCCAAGATCAAAGGTTTGTCACTCTGAAATATTTTCTCTCGTTTCACATTTGAGTGGCCTCATTATATAGGATTTGGGAGGATTAACCACCATGAATGATTCTAGGAAATGGTTGAGGATTTATCTACTTAGGTTAGAATTTGGTTAGCCAAAATGGAGGGAATATGGGTGAATAAACTCATGACTCAACCCCTTGACCAAAACCACTTAAGAGAATCTCGAGGCTAACCCTTAGAATAAGGCGGGCTAACCAAATATTCATCTAACCACTTCAAGTCTCCCCAGTATGGAGCACATAGCATTTTCAATGCTCCCCAATAGGTTAACAAGGAGCTTTGATCAAGGATCAACACTCCCTATACATGGGAATGGGGGCGTTGACCTTCAAAAATGGGTCAAAACTCAAGGTAAAAAACAAATTTTCGACCATCACATGCTGGGTTTTCTCCTCCACAAAGACTAGGAATCATGAAAAATGTTCTTTTATGGTGTCAAAGTGCATGCGACACTTAGTAAGGTGCATACGACACTTTATAAAGTGAATGTAACACTTATTAAGGTGCATATGACACTTTTGTGACACTTGCGACACTTAGGTGCATAATAGATGTGACACTTAAGTGTGACATTTTGGTGTGTAACACTACACCAATTCTTCATTAGCTTGCTAAAAAAAACAATGCACTTATCTATATGGGAAGCATAATCTCTTAGGACATTCAACACCTATGGTTTTTACCATACCACAAAATCTTTGATGTTGACATACTTATCTATTGGTAGTTGCGAGGCAAGTGGTTGGCCACTTGCAATTGATCGTTCTTAGAGGCTAGGGGTGTTTCCACCATTAGGACCTAAAGACATAGCTTGGAAGCTACGATCAAGTTGCTCTTGAACCTTATGCAGGAGTAGTGAAACAACCCCTGTTTGCTCGAGGCAAAGCTGGAGGATTTCAGAACAATGTTGAGGGTCCTAGAGGAAAGGTGTAACCCGTTCCCGAATATAACTCATGTTGTGGGATAAAATTGATTCTTCTTGGACATCCATAGGATCGTGTGAAGGATCTGGATCTAACTGACCCTTCTCCTCTACAAATTTCTATGTCTCCGGATTGGGGATGGTTTCTTGAGGAAGGGAACAAGACACATTAGACATGGAAAGGGGAAAAACTACTTGCAGAACCTGAAGTGAAGTAGGTGGAAGATGGAAAGCACTTATGTTGGTTGCATTTGATGGATTAATATATTTAGGCTCGACCATTTCTGTGGTAAGTCGAATGGGAGATGGGAATATGACTCGTGGAACAGTCACAACAGGGGTAGTGTATGGTGGAATTGTTTCTTCAACAATAATGGTGGGACGAGTTTCAAACATAATCAATATAGGATCATCAATGATATTAATAATGGGGACATTGGGCGACACTGAAGTAAAACCCCATGTTTTCGGTGGAAGTGAAGAAATTGGGATGACATTAGTGATAATGGGAAGACGAGTAGAGGAGGAAGGGGAACCAGTCTGAACATTCTTAGTGGGAAGTGAAAAGACAACTTTGAAAGCTTCTTTAAACTCCTTACCTATAAACATAATAGTATATATAATAGACAGGAATGGCGACAACTTCGAAATGGAATTCGAAAAATATTTCTCTTCCTCTTCTGACTCTGAAGGCATGTGTTGTATTTTCATTGCTACACTAGAACTTGCGACAGCTATAGCCTCCTGTCGCGAAATTGAAGACAACTGATATTATATCCTTGAGGCTTTCATCACCCTCTTCACTCTAGGCCATGAACAAACCTCCTTGTACAGAGCTTTCTTGCTAAGATAATAGGGAAATGGGGGAGTGTTAAACTTTTTGGAATCTGCAGGGTAGGGCCTCACAAAGGTGTGATCCTCGTTCATGCAGAACCATATTTTTGTTGGTTGTGGAGCCTGATTATCTTCCAGATTCAGAGGTCTTTGTTTTCAGCCATGTTTATACCCCATGACGAATTTACACCCCAGAAGAATGTACACTCTTCCACATGGGGGAGTGCAGAGGGGGGTTACCCCCTTTGCGGGGTCCAGGGGCAAGCGGGCCCCCAAAGGAAAAATTGCCTTGTAAATGTATATTGTAATTTCATTGTAAATATGGATTATTCATTATAAGGTCATAGATCTAACGGTAGAAATTATGTTATGTTATTTTTTCCTTAGAAGGCAACCCTCTTTTATGAGGGAAATGTATTGCGGCTAGGGATTATAGCGAATATTTGTATTCTGAGAGAGGATACTGTGAGAGAAAGAAGATGAAGTTACAACAGATTTACTGTAGGTTGTATCCCTTCATTTGCTGGATAATAATAAAGGAAGGACCTCACAATTTCTCTGGTGGATGTAGCCCACACTGGGTGAACCACATATATCTGTGTCTCTATTGTATTGTGTATCTTCTGTGTTTTATTTCCGCATTTGTTTTATTTTATTGCTTCGCGATCTTATTTTTCTAACAATTTTGTTGATGTTCCTATTAAGCAACTCCTACAAAATCCTCATGAACTGTGTCACATTGATTAACTCATTGTACCATTGCAGAAAATCACTGTTGTTGAATGAGTCATTTTTGTTATCAGTTCGTTCTTTCCAAGGCTCAAATCTTGTCGCGATTCTACTATCTAGAGTTGTTGCTAATCAATGTCTTTGCGGTGGCCACCACTTCCACATAAAAAATGAAACTATGATTTATCCAAAAATGAAATATCCCCCCTTCTCATGCATGTTTGCACATGCTTGTAACCACTCATTCATTAAACAATTGCACCAATTAAGCTGAGCTCCCCGTGCACAGAAATCAGCTATCGACAAGACATCCAATGCACATTCTCCCTTAGAGTAGTTCTTCTTCACTTTGTTCATGTTCAAGTAGCATGCAAACTGAACCTGTTCATGGGTAATGAGACAAATAATGGCTTCGCGACCTCCACGCCTGGTGCCAAAATTATTATATAGATTAAGCTCACCCTTCTTCCTACTATGCTTCCCTGAACCTTGGAAGCCCTTTGTGACATCCTCTCCTTCCATAGAAAGTCCCGTTAACTGATGAATATCATCTACATGAATGAGATACTCTCTGTCCAGCCATAAAGACCCGTTGTGAACCCTACTAATTAGAAACTTAGTGCATTGCACAATTTATCCAGTGGTACCAAAGACTAGAATATCCTGCAAATTCATGATAGTGGACTCCCACAATGACACATAGGGAGTCTTCCATTATACATTTACCTCTCCAGAAGGAAGGGGATAATATTCCATGTATACATTGAACTTCAACTGGGGAAACAAGTCCCCATTTGAGAAATCAATGTCAATGAGCCGAGCTTTCTTGACTTTAATTTGTTGGTCTCCCATAATATCAACTCGTAGATCATGGATATCCGCTGGAATGGAAAGCTTTGGAACAACACCCTGAGTAGTTGCAGCACAACCCATGGTTGTAGCAGACCACTAGTAGACAAAGAGAATTAGAGGATGAGGATGCAAATGCATACTTAGAGAATTCACAGTGGGATCCAGGGATGAATATGCAAACAAATAGATAGAAACCAATGAATTGGACAATGGGTGATTACAAGATTATACACAGTTGTGAGGAGGTGATACATGACAAGCATTAAATTTTCATTAAGGGGAAAACTGCATAGATAACTCAGCATTAACGAGAGACATGACCAAGAGATGCGACAAAATCTAATCAATGATTCGGGCAATAAAGGGCACAAGTACCAACACAGTTGTGACATGGCATGACATGTGGGGAAATAACTTACATGCTAGTGGATAACTAGAAAAGTACTGACAACCTTTTTGACATAAATGAAATTTATTGACAGGGACAAAACGACAATAGAAAGGTACTAACTACATTTAACAAACAATGTGAAAGTGACACGATAATGACTGGAACATTAAAAATTACTAAATGCATAAAATATTTGACATAGACTCCCTGAACACAATGATATGATCTGGACTGGACAAACTAGACTAATAAAAACTAGACTCTAGGGGGTGACAGTTGAACACGTCACCGGTTTATTGGAAAAAAAAAAACAAAAAAACAAAATAGAAACCTACCTACTTTATTCACTCCCTGTGATAGGAGTGTTGCGGATATTATTTCAATGAGTAGAAATGTAGGGATTCAGGCATGCACCATTCACCCATCTCGGACGAAGAACACCGTCTAGTTGTGTTAGTTGAACAACTCTTGAATCTTGGATTTCTGTAACTATAAAGGGTCCAAGCCAATGCATCTATAGCTTCCCTGGATGCTTCTGGTACTCACAGAAATACTTGGTCACCTTGAGAAAAAGTCTTGGTCTTAATGTGTCTGTCATGCCTAGCTTTCTGTCTAGCCTTCTCTACAATATGATAAAAATCAGCTAAAAATCTAGCTTCTTCAACTTCCATCAGTTCTACAACCCTTTCCGCAATAGATTCATCATCTAACATCTGAGTAACTTGTGCAATGCATAGACTTGGAGTCATGAACTCAACTAGTACTACAAATTCTCTCCCATACACCAATTGAAAAGTGGTATACTTATGTAATTTCTTGGTAGTGATTCTATATGCCCAAAGAACAATTGGAACTCTTTCATCCCAGTCATCCCGATTAGCACAATAGATTTTATTCAATCCCGTCTCTAAGATCTTATTGAATTCTTCCATTGTACCATTGGATTGAAAATGATATAGACTACTCTTGTGATGCTGAATTATAAATTCTTGAGTAAGGGTGGGAATTGTCTCACTGATGAAATGGGCACCTTGACCAATGGTTAAGCTCCCAGGACACCCAATAGAGTAAGAATGCTCTAAAAAATGAACCGTGATGTTGTGTCTGTAGAGAAATCCTTAACAGGTTCCACTTCAGCCCAACGAGTTAAATAACCCGTTTCAGTGATGATGTATCCTACCTTTGAATGTTTAGTTGATGGATTGATAGGTCTTATGAAGTCGACAACCCACTTCTCAAAGGCCTGTAGTGATAGAACCATATGTAATGGTAAGTAATCCCCGTGCGATGGTTTACCAACTCACTCACATACATCACATGCTTTGGCATAGTCTTTAGCATCTTTGAACATAGTTGGCCACCATAGTCCCACATGAACAATATTTTGTGTAGTCGCCTTCTCTCCAACCTGACCTCCCACAACTCCACAATGACACTTCCATAAGATTTCAGGTCTCTCATGATCAAGTACACACCTTCTAAGAATGCTATACAATCTCAAATTATATAGTTGAGATGCAATAAAATGATAGTCTATTGCACGAACCACCAGATTTCTCTTTTGTGTTGCAAAATAACCATTAGGGAAAACACCAAAGCTTAAAAATAAGGCAATATCAAAGAGATAGTTTGGGACAACTCCAATCTTAAATAAATCTTCATCTAGGAGCTGGTCATATACAACTCCACCAGTTTATCCCGACTCTAACCAAGATAAGTGGTCAGGGCCAACATTTAGCTTTCCAAGCTTGACAACAACTTCAAAGGAAAATTCATGGAACAATAAAAGCCACCTGCAAATCCTTCCTTCTAACACAAGCTTATTAACCAAATATTTCAAAGCTGAATGGTTAGTGAAAAACTTGAAATGACCTCCTAACAAATAGTGTCTAAACTTTTGTAGAGCATAGACCATTATTAACTCTTCCCTTCCAGTGGTGGTGTAGTTGCACCCGACCTGTGATAATTTTCTACTGGCAAAGTAAATACGATGATCTAGATTTCCTTCATCTGGTTACGCAAGAACAACACCTAAAGCAATGCCAGAAGCATCAATATATACATGGAATTCAATCTGCCAGTTAGGATATTTAAAAATAGGAGAACTACTTAACTTTTCTTTCAAAATGTTAAAATCTCTATCACATTCAGGTGTCCAGTGAAAAACTTTAGATTTCTTCATCAACTTCTCAAGAGGGGCAGTTATACTTGTGTAACTCCTGATAAACCTTTGATAGTATCCAGTATGACCTAGAGTCAATCACAACCGCTTGGAAGTTGCGGGGGGAGGCATATTGAGAATAACAACAACTTTCGTAGGATCCACCATAACTCTTTCCCTGCACACAATCTGTCCCAACAAGTTTCCAAAAGGTACACAAAAAATACATTTCTTAAGATTTCATGAAATTTGTAACTTTCTGCAGCGGTCAAACATTAATCGAAGTAATCCTATGTGTTCCTTCAACATGATGCACGATGCTTTTTCAAAATCGAGGCTTTATCAAAATGAAGGGCCCAACAATGGGCTTGTGACTTGGTTGATCCAATGTATTTCAGTCTTGGTCATTTTCTTTCAGACACCAGTTGTCTTTGTATGATGTTAAATTCCATCCTAGACTTCTAAGTGTGATCTTGGTCCATACCCTCACATGAGTTTGAAAAGATGCATTTTTGCTATAACTCATAAAAGATATTATTAATAAAAATCTATTTGTTGTCAATTGAGACTTGTATTTTTGATTTTCAGATTATTATATTCTTTATTTCATTCATTTTAATTCTTGTATTCATTTACATATAAACATTTTATATTTTTTTATCAGACACACACAACTTAATAATAACATCAGGCCCAAGAACATATTTCTTGAGAGCTGATTGATATTTTTGTTTGGGCTATAAACCTAGGGTAACATTCCCTCCTATCTCACCTTATCCTAGTGAGATTTGAGATTGATTGAGTGAGGACTTCCCATTCCTCTCCTCACCAATGTCCTAATGAATCACCCCCAAACTTGGGTGGAAGCTACTAAATGAGCTAAGGAAACACTATAGGTTGTCTCCTACCAAACCAGAAAACCCTCTTTTATTACTCGCCATAAACCCTCAAATCCTGCCCCTCATCCCACTCCACTCAAGATCCATAAATTGACCTGGGTAGAAATGGTTGAACGCTAACTCAAGGGCCTTTGCTATAATTGTGATGAAAAATAATTTCCAGGGCACAAGTGTAAGGAACGTAAGATTTTTATGGCCATCTTTGAGGTTTTTTTAATGAAGAGGTAGAGGTTTCCCCTATGGCAAAGCTACCCGAGCCATTTGATCATACTCCTCCCTTTGATCCACCAGAACTCAAACAAATCATTTCATTGAATGCCCTCACTTAATTTTTTTCTCCCCTAACCCTCAAGTTAATTAGCTACATCAAGGATCAAAAGGTCATCATCCTAATTGATAGTGGCAACACCCATAATTTAATTCATCATCACATTTCCCAAGAAACAAATTGCTATATTTGTGTAGTCAACAATTTTCAAATCATGATTGCCAATGGTGGTTCCATGAAATGTGGGGGCATTGTGAAAATATTCGCCTCCAAATTGGCCAGTACTGTAACGTCCCCAACCACCCCAGGATGGGCCACGTCACTCCATAAAACCCTTTGACAAAGTTCTGATACCACTTTGTAACACTTTGTAACGTACCCAAACACCTACTGAGCACCATTACCACTTTATATATTCTCTAAGCCAATCAAATTGTAACATTCCCAACATACCACTGACTAATCATGTTACTCTAGAGATACACTATGCAAAATATATTCTAGCATAATCCGCACAATTTCACTTGAAGTAACTTGCCCTTCCCAAAATTGAGTCAGGCCACACAACTTGAAACAACAGAAGCAACAATATCTTTTCAAACAACCTTAAGCAACAAAAAATACATCAAACAATTGCACACACCAACATACTGACGATCCAGTACAACTGGGCACACTACCATCTAGGTGTCGTGCACCACTTCTATTAATACTGTGAATGGAATCCAATTCCTTAATCACACACACCAGAGTTTCAATGTCTGAAGCACATAGGTTACGATCCTGCACAATCGGCCACTCAATCTTCTTCTTGACAACTCATAACCATAACCACAAGGTTAATTTAATAAGAAAGACTACCACATTTGTTATATCCATGCAAAATTATAAATTTAGGCTAAGTGCACCATACTTACTTGAACAAGCAACAATTAATAGAATGACAATGATTACTGATATGAAACACATACACGAATCTAACATATGTCAAACATAGTCAAATATGCTCAGTAAAGAAGACAATCACATAGAGAACACTTATCTTAAATAAAAGTCACGAACTGCGACCTTGACTCAGATGTTCCTCCCAACCATAGACGTTGTTTCTCATAAGATTTCAACAATGGGTCACACCCAAGCTGGGGCTCAACTCCACCAAGGACAAAAGTGTCCTAGAAACAAGTTATGGTCTAAAACTCAACAAAATTTCCCAATCCTAAGTTCCCACAACTACAACTAGCCGACAATATCTCATTCCCCATGCACCTATCAAACCCAAGGAAGTGTGCCCCTTCTTTTCTTACCAATGCTTCGGCTACCCCACTTCCCTTCCCAGGGTTACCAACAACATGACGGACATGAAGTCTCTGATCCCTGTGAGTAGTTCCCAATGCATTAGGGAACAATTCTCAACAATATTCTCACCTGGAGAATATGCTCACGGGTCTGGCAACCACTCCACAACAACCAATCTCTCACCCAGAGAGACTGCTCATGATCTACCAACCTGAATCTTTGACAATAAAATTATAGTTACACCCCCACAACTTCCTGCAATCTTCTCTGGGAAGATAGGGCAATAATCATATTTTCCATACAGTCTGACCCCCTTCTCCTCACGAGAGCCTGCAACATCACTAGTAATACCATCCCCATTCCCATATCATCTCCCCTACAATCCTCATAATAATGCAATAATAATCATAGTAATCATACCCAAAATACACTAAGGCCAACAATATATATTGCATGCCTTCCACTTGACACTTGTCACCTCCAAAAGTAGATTTAAACCACTTGGTGACTAGTTCCCTACCCTTGGGATCTTAAGATAAATTAATATGTATATTTGACATTACATGTTACAATGATGTTTCCTGGAAATATCATAAAATATTCCCCAAGACTTACAACTCACCCCCTTTTTCCCTTTTCCGGTGGAGTAGGCCCCCCATCTCTTTTCCGTCTGAGTTAGTTAGCGTGCAACGATGTAATATTATATTAATATTCATGATTATATTTACATGGATAGGTGCACTATCCTATCTTCACCTTGGCTCACCAACCTCATAATCATACATGATCTTTAGCCTCAAAACATAAACATTCATTCCTGCGCATGAACCCAAGTCCACATAACACACTACAGTGTGTGCACTTACCCCGATGCGCACAAGACACAAACTGTGCACACCCTATCTTTGATAGAACTTATTCACACACTTTCCCAGGTGGTCACAACACCAAAAACTAGGTGTCAATGAATCACCAACCTATATGTTCATTACATTTACACTTGGTATCTATTTGGCTTACCGACCTATTGTTACACATTATTTTGGTCACCCTGGTGATGTCTCTACAGTTATGTGTTCAGGCTCTCATAAGGACCTTTTGCCCGAGAAAAGTGACTATTGTATTCTTCTACAAAACATATTTTTAAGATGAGTTCGCAGGCCACATGTATTGTAGGGTGCGAGAAACCCTGATTCTCGCAGGCTACTCCATACTTGGATTGCGAGATGTTCTCAGTTTGCTCTATAAGTAGGGTGCGAACCTGCTTCAAAGCTTAAAAGGGAGAATAGGTTATGAAGGTTCTAGAAGAGGATCTTCTAGAAAATGAGTTGGCATTCACATGGTTGGCATCCTACTGACTTCTCAGATTTAATGGGATCATCCTCATCCCTTTAACCATCTCTCCTTCTCCTATATAATGAAAGGTTTCTCAAGGAAGAGGTTAAGCAATATTGAATAGAGAATTGATGAAAGAATAGATTTAGAATTGTGTGAAGAATCCTATTTGAATTGGTGCTTGAGGCCTCCATTTGTCCATCAAGCCATAGTGGATCTTCTTCATGCAAGTTTGGAGCAAGTGTGTGTGTTGGAACAAAGGACCACCAGAAGGAAGCTTGCGACATCAAGGCAATCTGGTTGTATCTTGTACTTTCATTTAATATAATACAGTGGCATGTCCCTTTCCCATAAAATCACTTTTATTTTATTACATGAATCCTTGATCACATGTTTAAGTCTTCATTGAATGTATTATTGTTGCTTTCACCTTGGTCTATTTGTGTCATTGTAGATCTAATATCACAAGGCTACCAAAGCGAAGCAGGGACAACAAAGACATAAGGAAGTGATATCTAAAGGTATGTCACTTATTTCTTCTTTAATGACAAATTCAATGATTGTAACTTAGGGAAAGCGTCATGTCCTGTCCTGTTTTGTTCTAGATATAGGTGGATCTAGGGAGATCTGTTAGTGTTCGCATATATCGATTTATCCTATAACACCTATATGTACAATTAGAAAGGGCTCTGGATCAGGAACACTACAATCCCCTCCCCCTTATTTATGCATTGTCCTCAGTGCATCATATACACATGTACAAACAAAATTTCAAACAAAATAAAAAATATGAGGATACTATGCTCACATAACATCCTCACGCTCCCAGGTTGCATCCTCAGAACTGTACCAGGTCCATTGGACCTTTACCAGTTCCATGACTCGATTCCAAAGCTACTTGAATTTCTGGTCCAATATGCAAATCAGTTGCACTTGTAATCCTCCTTCTGGATCCACCTAAATCACATTCCAATCAATGACATGATTAACATCAGGTACATACTTCTTAAGAAATGACACATGGAAAAAAATATGAATGCATAAGGATTTAGGCACTGTAAGCATATAAGCGACTGGGACAATCCTTTCAAGGATTTCAAATGTCCCACAAAAGTGTGTTGCTAATTTATAACACTTTCCCAACTTCAGGGAACTGTACCTGACCTTCACTTTCAGAAACACATGATCGCCCACTTCAAATTCTCTTTGGTTTCTTCCTTTATCTGAGTAGCTTTTATTCCTATCTTGGGAAACTTTTAAATTCTGCCTTATCTTTACCATGTGCTCCTCCATTTCCCAGAGAAAATATGGCCCAACTACTACACGATCTACTGGGTTATCCCAACTTACAGGCGTGTTGCAATTTATACCATTAAGTGCCTCAAATGGGCTCATATCTAAAGATGCATGATACCCATTGTTGTATACAAATTCTACCAAAAGAAGGTAGTATTCCCATTTTGATGGATTATCCATCACATACATCCTCAACTTGTCTTCAATCACCCGATTTACCCTCTCTGTTTGACCATTCGTCTCAGAGTGATATGTTGTGCTGAAATTCAGACTTCTTTCAAATCCTTTGAATAACCCTTTCCAAAAGTTCGAGGTGAACTTGGAATCTTTTTCAGACACAATCATCTTAGGTACACCATGCAACTTAGCAACTCTGCACATGTATATCTTAGCAATGTCGACCGCCTTGTGCACTGACTTCACTGGATTAAAATGGGCATCTTTAGTAAGCTTTTCCACCACCACCATGATAGAATCATGTTGCTTAGTAGTCCTAGGAAACTTAGTTATAAATTCCGTGGCCACAACTTCCCACTTAAACTCAGGAATGGGAAAAGGATGCAAAAAACTAGCCGGATGTCTGTGCTCGACCTTGACCTTCTGACATTCGAGACATCTTGCAATAAAATATGCAACTTCCTTTTTCATACCTGGCCAAAAGTTTTGCCTCTTGACCACAACAATGGTCTTCTGGTAACATGGATGTCCAACATAAGGAACCTTATGCATATTTAAAAAAATCACGCTCTTTAACTCTTGATCATTTGGAACATAGACTCTGCGTCTATACATGAGGATCCCATCCTCTTTTAACTCATAACCTTCAAACTTTTGCTGTGACATACCTTGCTGTAAAGTCACACTTATATCCATATAGAGAAGATATGATTTGGCAACTTCCAGAATTCTGTCACACAAATTGGTTTGGTACATACTAAAAAATGTAGCATACATTTCATGCACCTTCCTGCGGAGTGTGTCAACCACCTTGTTCTCTTATCCTCTGATATGATTTATGTCGAATTCCTACTCACTGAGTAACTCTAAACACCTACTTTATGTCATATGATTTATGTTTGGCATTCAAACTTGGATGTCCAAACAAATACTTTAGACCACAATGGTTTGTTCTTAACTCAAATCTCTTTCCCATGAGATAATGCCACCACATCTTCAAGCCATGCACTATAGCTTCCAACTCTAAATCATGCGTAGCATAGAGCCTTTCATGTTCTTTCAAATTCCTTGATTCGTAACATATTGCGTGTCCATTTTGACTCAGGACCCCATTGAGTCCTTACTGGCATGCATCCGTGCACACAACAAAGTCTTCATCTAGATCAATAATTCATAAAATTGACTCACTTGTTAACAAACTCTTCAAGTGCTGAAAACTCCTTGTGCAATATGGAGTCCATTCAAATCGCACACCTTTCTTCTACAAATACGTAATTAGATGCGCAATATGTGAAAATCCTTTAAGAAACCTTCTATATTACACTACCAGACCCATAAAAGATCTCACTTCTGCGACATTTCTTGGTGTTGGCCATTCTTGAATGGATTTTATCTTTGTTGGGTTCACAACTATTCCTTCTTTGAAATAATATGACCCAAATAATGAAATTTTCACAGATAAAATGAACACTTGCTCAGCTTTTCATAAATCTGATGCTCCCTCAACACCCACAACACCATCCTCAAGTGTTTCTCATGCTCTTCTTCACACTTTGAGTAAATAAGAATGTCATCCAAAAATACAATGACAACCTTATCTAAATACTCTCTAAAAATGCCATTCATTAAGCATATAAAAACAACTAGTGCATTTGACAACCCAAAAGGAACCATTGTAAACTTGTAATGACCATACCTTGTTATGAAGGTATTCCTATTGATGTCTTCCTCTTTTATTCTCACTTGATGATATCAAGATCTAAGATCTATCTTGGAGAATATCCTTGTGCCTCTTAGCTGATCAAACAATTCATCTATCCTTGGAAAACGATACTTGTTCTTCACTATTACCTTGTTCAATTGTTTGAAGTCGATACAAAATATCAGTGTTCCATCCTTCTTCTTTACAAACAAAACTGACACACCCTAAGGTGACACACTTGGGCACATATACCCCTTCTTCAGAAGTTCTTCAAGTTCCATCTGCATCTCCTTTAGTTCTGGTGTACTCATCCTATAAGGAGTCTTAGATACAACTGTTGCTCCTGACATCAGATTAATAGAGAAGTCAATATATATTTTTGGAGGCAATATAAATATCTCTTTAAAGAAATCCTCATACTCTTTCAACACTGCCCAATATTCCACACTTGGCACTTTATCCTTAGGTGCCTCTTCAATGTGCGATGAAAATACTTGATGTCCTTTCCTGTAAATTTTCTTCAACTGCAATGCTGAAATTTCCCTGATAGTCATAGCTCTTGGAATTCCTTGAACTGATCTCAAATTTCCTTGCTCATCTATGAAACTGAATGCCTTATTGTAACAATCCAGGAAAACATGATGCTAATCCAACCAATCCATACCAATGAGGCAATCATATGAGCCCAAAGGTATAATATTCAAATCAACCTTTGTGCGCAGTCCAATCATCTCCAATGGACATACCTTAACCATCTCGTTGATTTTCAGTTTTTCTCCTGTAGATAATTGCAGCAACCAAGGTTTTCCAAGATTGATTCTCGACAAATGGAGTCTTTCCACAATTTTAGGATGTAGATAACTATGACTAGCTCCTGAGTCTATTAAAATAAAAATGGGTTGGTCATTAATATTACCTTCCACCTCAATCATGTGTGACTGGAATTTAGCTTGCTTGTTATCCAACACTGTGTAAATCCTTGGCACATTTATGCCCATGTCTTCTACTGTTGCAACTTTCTATACACTGTGTACAATCCTCACTTTATCACTTCTTTGAGGGCAATCTCTACACATATGATTTCTTCCACAACCCCAACACTGCATAGGTTGTTTCCATGAATTTTGTCCCACTGTCTCCAACATTCCAGGCTTCTAAAGAGTTGTTTGTCCTTGCGCAAAATTTCTGAAAAATGGTGGTTTAACTCCCTTCTTTCTCTGTTGCACCTTACTTTTCATCTTCTCTTCCCAAGCCTTTTGGAAAATCGGCCTTCCCTTTGCTGCTCATAAAGACACTTAGCGCTCCTTATGGTCTCTTCTAAATTTTTAGGGTCATCATACTGTATCTTGTAACTGATAAATGAGGGAAACCCAATCAAATATATTTGAATATTCACTTGTTCATCCTCGATAAAAGGCTCAAAGTTCAACAGTTCCAAAAATATTCTTTCGTACTCGTCAATTGTCATGATCCCAAGCTTGAGTTCGAAGAACTCCTTCATTTTCCTATCATAGCACCATTTGGTTAAGTACTTTTTTTGGAAATACCTCTTGAACTCCCTCCAAGTTACTCTCTTCTCATCAATATGTTGCACTTGCACATACTGATCGCATCACATTGATGCCTTTCCCTTTAGCTAATATATAGAAATTCTCCCTTCTTCCTGCGCAGAATAATTATGTAGTTGGAAGTACTTTCTCATACCCAACAACCAAGTCTCTGCATCTTCGTCCTTCATGTGCTCCCCATAAAATGAAGGAGGCTTAATCTTGTTCATTTCTCCTTGTAGCTCATCCACCCCAGTCCTTCTCTTATGCTTTCTAAGAGGAGATGGACTGGAACTACTGCGTGCTTTCCTGAAATAATGCTTACCCACACTTATTTCTTCTCCTATTTTCTCATCATGAGACATGGGGCTTCTTGATTTAATCGTTTCTGTCTCCTTATCCATCTTATTTTCTATTCCATATAGGCTCTGCATCAATTTGATGTTGAAGTCATCTTGTTGTACCTTGGCTCTCATAATCCTTTCATTATCAGCCTTATAACTCTAGACATCTTTTTGCGATACTCTTACAGTTTCTACCAAGTTCATGTGCTCCTCCTTGGATTCTATAACATCGACACCCAAAACGATATACAGATCCCCAAATTCATCATTAGGACTATAATTCCTCTCTGCATATTCCATGCTTTTAACCTTCTACACTGACTTTGTCCTACTCTATTCACTGAAAAATTCTGAAAAATGTGCAAGCAATTAAGATTTGTTAGATGGTTCCATGCAACAACTACATGAAAACTTTGTAGATTTTTGTCAGAATCGTTTCAGTTGGATTTCTTGGATGATTTTAACATCTCAAACTATAGTGCGCACACCTGCACATCACTGCCTTTGTGCACATCGTAACTCTATACTACGCACCAATGGTTTTCTGTGCAATTAAACTCTGCACTGCGCGGTACCAATTCTTAGTGAACACATCTATTCATGCTAGTCTCTGGCCCATACGAGTCCAGTGTTGAACCAATAACTATGATACCAAACTGTAACGTCCCCAACCACTCCAGGCTAGGCCACGTCACTCCATAAAACCCTTTGACAAATTTCTTATACCACTTTGTAACATACCCAGACACCTGCTGAGTCCCATTACCACCTTATTTATGCTCTAAGTAAACCAAACTGTAACATTCCCATCATACCACCGACCAATGTTTCTCTAGATATACACTACTTAGAATCTATTTTAGCATAATCTGCACAATTTTACTTGAAGTAACACACTCATCCCAAACTTGAGTCGCGCCACACAACTTGTAATAATGGAAACACCAATCTCTTTTCAAACAACCTTAATCAACGAAAAATAAATGAAACAACCACACACACCATCATACTGACCACACAATACAACTAGGCACACTATCATATAGGTTTCATGCACCACTTCTATTAATACTATGCACGAAATCCAATTCCTTAATCACACACACTGGATTTCCAGCGTCTGAAGCACACAAGTTACGATCATGCACACTTGACCACTCCGTCTTCTTCTTGACGACTCATAACCATAATCACAAGGTTAATTTAACATGCAAGACTACTAGATTTATCATATCCATGCACAACTATAAATATAGGCTAAGTGCAACATACTTACTTGAAAAAGAAACAATTAACAGAGTGACAACGATTACTCATATGCAACACATACAAGAATCTAACATGTGTCAAACATGCTCAGTAAACAAGACAAGCGCATAGATAACATTTATCTTAAATGAAAGTCACCAACTATGACCTTGACTCATATGTTCCTCTCAGCCATAGACGTTGTTGCTCATAAGATTTCAACAACAGGTCACCCTGAGCTCGGGCTCAACTCCACCAGGGAAAACAGGGTCCTAGCAACAAGCTATGGTCTAAAACTCAACATAATTACCGATTCCTATGTGCCCACTGCTGCAACTCACCCACAATATCTCATACCCCATGCACCTATCACACCCAAGGAAGTGTGCCCCTTATCTGCTTACTAGTCCTTCGACTTCCCCACTTCGCTTCCCACAGTTACCAACAATAGTCTAGACAAAAAGTCTCCAAGCCATGTGACTAGTGCCTAATGCACTAGGGAACAATTCTCAACAATATTCTCACCCATAAAATATGCTCACGGGTATGGAAAACACTCCAAAACAAACAATCTCTCACCCAGAGAGACTTCTCATGGTCTTCCAATCCGATTCTTTGAAAGTAGAATTCTGGTTACACACCCACAACTTCTTGCAAGCATATATGGGCAATGTTATTGCACAATTTGTACTTAATCCAAAGGATAAGGTTTAGGAAAGGAAAATTGGCGTAACATAGGTTATCCTATCACTGTCACCTCAATAGGACGCCTCTTTCTATTTAGGGTTGATGGCTAAGGGGAGACGTCCCCGGTGACCTGGTGTTGAAGGAAAATCTCCCTACAGACAGGTAGATCTCCTCAAAGAGCTAGAATCTTAACTCTAAGACAGAAAGTGCTTATCATGGTCACTGGCTTCCTTTTAGATCTAGGTGGACTAGTGTGTGAGGAGGAAGGAGAAAAGAAGTACCTTTTACTGGTGTTTGTCCCTGCACACTCCGAGTTGAGCTCAAATCTTTCGCTCCTCGATAAGCCCTGTAGACAAACAAAGTACGACTACTTCCTACTCTATCAAGATTAGTCCGAAATAGGTCTATCTACTAAAGAGACAAATTCATGTGAGATTGAAAACAAATTAGAAAGAAACAAGCCAAGCAAATTATATTAATGAGGACAAAACATTGCTTACAACCATAGATGAATTGCTGCAGTTTTGTCAAGTCCTCCTTGTCTACCCCTTGCTCAAAAGATCCACGATCTGAATGATGATAGCTTCACTGGTTGCTCCCTATGAGATCATAGGTCTCTTGCTTCCAAAATATCTCTGTTCTAGCACCACTTATAAGATCATAAGTTTGGTGTGATTCTCCTTTTCCAGTCCCCTTTCACCATGAGAAAGCTTGCTTATATAGCCTTAGGGAGGCTTTAACCACTTGAGATATCCTTAGGGAAGTTGAGGATTTTCCTCCTTCAGTTGAGGATCTACCCTAAGATCATGGATGGACTAAGGATTTGAATCCAACTGCCTTCCAAGAATGAAAGGATCCTTGCCCCATTCATCTCAACAACTTAACTACTGCCTAGAATAGGCATCACTCCCTCAAAAGGGCCATCAGAGCATTGTAGCGCTCCCTAGTAGTGTATAGGGAAGTGCCAACACTCCTAAAATCAATAATGCTCCTCCATAAGGGCCAAAGAAGCTTTATAACACTCCCGGACAGTGTAAGGGGGAGCGCCAGCACTCCCAGAAGAGGTATAGGGGAGCGCTCCCCTCTAAAAACTCAGTTTTTGGGGTGCTTTTAGATGGAAAAAGGTTTATAAGCCTGCTGAATCATTTCTCCTCTTCCAAATCAAATGTTTGAGGTGTTTCAAGTGTCCTTCTCATGTCGTTATAGGCACGACATAGGCATCATGACATTATGCTTTCTTTAACACTTGCGACACTTGTGAGCGAAATGCGACACTTGCGACCTTTGTAATGATGACACTTGCAACACTATCAAAGTGAGTATTTTTGATGTGTAACAGATTTCCCCCCAAAGTATGAAGTTAGAAGACAGGAACTGATAACTGAAATGCTTTGTAGACTTTCAAGCAAGGGTATAGACACAGAGAACTTGACAAAAACTGCACACAAACATCCAACAAATATTATGACATGTTTCAAACCCAAGGCATGCATACCTATGCTTGGGTGATCAAGACTTGCAAGATATGGCCACCACAAAATACACTGCGGATCCATAATTGTATTGATAAAAAGGTATAGCCACTGAAAATACACTGTGGATCTATACTCTTATGACATGAACTGATCGTAGCCACGAAGAATACACAGTGGATCTACGAGATGACAAGTCATAGCCACGACCAATATAAAGTGGATCTATGTAACAGTATATGTGTCATTGTTCAAGAGAAAACTCCCTCGCAACCTGGGCAACGTACATAACAAAGTGATTTCTTAACCCAGGGTCTTCTTACCGATCCCGATGCAGTACGAATCTAACCATGTGAATAAATGTCCTGATGTCGAACATGGTAGAAACCACTTGATTACCGGTCAATGATGTAAACCGTTAACAAGCGTGAGGGAAATCACCATTAATGTCAATGATTCCAAGGTACTCTAGTACATTCCAACGAATGTGAATGGATAAGCTGAAGTCGAACATCAGTGGAATCATCCGATCAGAGGTCAATGATGTAAACCCACTGTCGGATGTGAGGAGGCCTGCCATTGAGGCATGCAGGTCCCAAAGTACTAACTGGTTTCTAAGTCTAGTTCCTGGATAATGTGTTGAAGTCAAAAGGAATATGCTCGTTGAAGGAGGGCCTTGATGTACCCCCCATCAACGACATGAAACAGACACAGAGATGTAATTGGTAGATCAAATGAACATGGATTGACACGGGTATTGAGACAAGATATTTGTGATGGCTGACTCTCGAGGCGGATACTTCCCTTGAACACTGAGGCACAACAACAAAAATGTGACATGGACCAAAACTTGATGATGTAGTGGATACTGTGAATTTCTTCGGGTGACCCAAAGGAGTAAGGAAAACTTAGAGGATTGGTTCGGTGCAGAGGCTTAGCGGATTAAGATGTGCACAAAGACAAAGTGCCGTGTTCAAGGGCGACTCTAAGAGTTACTTGGTAATGTTTTCACAAAACTGCTTGGCTTGCTTCTTTCAATTCCCCCCCCCATCCAGATAGACGAGTACCTCTTTTTAATTTAACGAGCTCGAGGAGGATATCACATGCTCAATAAAACTCACCTTCGGTAAGTTCCTCTTCCTTTGTTTAACGAACTGGAATAAGTAAGGGTTCGATCCCATATGGGCCTGTCGATGTTTCGTTTAGTGAGTCCAAAGACAAAAAACTCGAAGGTTTTTCATGATTATAGAGTCTGGAAAAACACTTAAAAGAGAACTCTCTCAGTTCCTTTTTCGTAAAGTAGTCTGTCGAGACCGAAAAAGAGATAAACTATCGCTCAACAGACATTTTCTTCAAACACTTTAATGAGCGTGAAGAGAACAAGGTCGCTCAGTAATCTTTTCATCTTTAGAGAGTCTGAAAAGAACTTAAAGATGACTCCAGTGTTGTCCTTTTTCATAATGTTAGTCTCGTGAGGCCAAAAAAGAGATAAATTATCACTTGAAAGATGCCCTTTCCAACCTTTTAATGAGTGGGAAAGGAAGCAAGATCACTCGGCAATATTTTCATGTTTAGAGAGTCTGAAAAGAGCTTAAAGGAGACTCCAGGGGGTTCCTTTTTCATGTATCCACACGGGTCTGAAAAAGAGATAAAAGTCTACCCGGATGCATTCTCATTTATTTACGAGCACGAGAAAGAACAAAGACTAAGCTTGGTATTCCCCCAGCTTGAAAGATAGTGGCTTAACTCTAGAAATATCATCACAGGCTTGAGACATGCCCTCCAAGCTTCGATTCATTCACCGAAGGATAATGGTGGATGAAAAGAAGGTTCAAGAGAGGTGACTGTTTCATTTTTTAACGAGCCTGGCACATGAAAAGAACTATTCTCAAGGCCTCTATTTCATTTTTTAATGAGCTTTCCATAGAGAAGAGAAACTATGCTCGTGGTTTCGTCCAGATCATGGCTCCCAAGAGGATAATGCTATGGAAGAGTACTATGTCAATGGAGAAAACGTGGTCATGGCCTCCAGGAGATCTTCGTTGCATGGAAGATAATCACTCGAGAAGGAACACATGTCGAGGGTCGTGACAGGGGTAAGGAGATCAGGCTCCAATAACCCTACCGAAGAGATCACCATGTCAACTACCGGATCCAAAGCATCAGAAGTTGAAATCATGGGAGACAACGCCACATAATTGACATGCGGCGGGGGAGATACTATCTGCATATAAGAACCACTTAGGGAGGTAACCCAGTCAGGGTTGATGAATGAAAGTTGATCAATAGTCACAATTCTTCCATTGTGAGGAAAAGATATCACACGGAAAATAGTGGATACAATAGCTTTCATGGCATAGACATAATCCCGCCCAAGGAGTAAAGAGAAATCTAAGGGGTCTTGGACTACCATGACATCGATAAAGACAATTTTCCCTCCCAAAGTTACAGGAAACTGAGGAAGGATCCCTAAAGGTTGACTAGTTCTTCTGTTAAAAGCTAACAGATTCTATGTAACCGGTGCAAGCTGCGGACAACCCAAAGCGTACCAAGCAACAGAAGACAAAATACTAACGAACACACCTTCATCTATCAGCGTTTGAGGAACGTCCCGACCATGAACCTGTACTGTAATCTAGAAAGGAATGTGAGAGGGAAGACGAGGTCCAGTTAGCGCACCCCAATAAAAAAGGATGGCTTCAGTACTTGGAGGGGGTTTCATAGGAGAAGGATGAATGCCCCTCGACACGATAAAGTCTGTATTAACGAGAAAAACATGGGCAGTATCGGGTTTACTCTCTAGAAGGGGAGTAGGACCGACTGAAGAAGACCACTTTGGCACTCTTCAAAGGAAGAGTGGGACTGACCGAGGAAGGGACTAGATCAGTCACTTTAGCATTCCTCAATGAAAGAATGGGATCAATCGATGGAAAAACTGGATTGACCACTTTGGCACTCTTCAGAGGAAGAGTGGGACTGACCAAGGAAGGGA
Source organism: Picea engelmannii (assembly GCA_009831015.1). Taxonomy (NCBI): domain Eukaryota; kingdom Viridiplantae; phylum Streptophyta; class Pinopsida; order Pinales; family Pinaceae; genus Picea; species Picea engelmannii. The sequence goes on from ML795633.1 coordinate 123,845, forward strand.
CTGGATCAGTCACTTTGACATTCCTCAATGGAGGAATGGGATCAACCAATGGAGAAACTGGATCGACCACTTGAGTATCATTCTCCAAGGGAAGAATGGGGTTGACGGGTAGAAATGGATCGAACGCTTTGGTGTCACTCTCTAACAGGAGAGTGGGATCGGCCAAGGATGAAAATAGATCGACCACTTTGGTGTCACTCTTTTGATGAAGAGCGGGGCTGATCGATGACGGAAGTGGATCAACTACTTGGGTTTGTGGTTCAATCGAGGAGGAAACTAGATTGACCACTTGATCAACCGGGTTGATTGGGGATGGAACCGGATTGACCAGTCCATCAACCAACGATGGGTCGGAGGAAAGCTTACGATAACCTTTTGGAAGTTGAAGTTTTTCCAAAAGAGAAGAAGCCTCGTCCATGCGAGGACAAAGGTGAGAGTAATGATCACCTT
>ML795633.1:133813-155096 GCA_009831015.1 Picea engelmannii
GAAGACTCCCAATGCACCAAAATTTCTCCAAAGCTTTCTTTATTATCCACCAAAATCTTATCACAAATACTTGTGACAAAACTTGCACATGAGAGAGCACATGAGAGAGGGGGAGAAGATAGAAATTTTGGCATAATAACAATTCTATGAGAATATATGATAGAATTAGGATGAGAGGTTCCAATTTATAGGAAAAGAGGAGGAGGGAGCCCACTTGGATGGGCTCCAAGTGGCAGCCTTCTAAAAGAAGAGGGTCTCATCAAGGGGGGCGCCCCTCTTGGTCAAGAGAGTGATGGGATGGTTGAGGGGTGAGTTGGGAAGGGGGAAACCCCCTTTCCCTTTATCTAATAGTCAAGTGGATTCAAGTGGGGTACTTTCCTAAGTTTTTAGGGGTTCCCATGGTGTATTTCATTTTTTATGAAATATGAGCAAGAGGGTAGGGGGCCCTCTTCTAGGAGAATGATGAAAGTGGGTTGTGGGTTAGGCTAAGGTGGGGTTTTTAAGTTGGAAAATGTTTTCCCAACTTAGGAAAGGCTATTGGGATACTTTTACCACACTTTCTCACGACTTTCATGACTTTTACAAAAATTGGCATTTTAATTAAGCCAATTACATGCTGATTTTTCACTGACTTTGACTACACTTGGACAAAGGCCTAACAAAACTTGTCCAAATGAGCTAAGAATTGGTCCAAGGGTGTAGGGGTGTATGAACCATTTGATTTGAGTACTCATACCCCTATACAAAATACCCAAGGACCATTTTTTTACATTTTACATTGAAAATAATTAAAAATCCCCAGTTTGCGGGAATTTTAATTATTTAAAAAATCCTATCAAAACTTAATGGAATTCTGCGAGACTCAAGGACATGTCTAACATGGTCATTTACAACATTACTAGACCTTAGTTGCATAGGTCTCGTCCACTAGAACGCCTTTCACTACTTTGGAGAAATTATTGTGAGGAGTGAAAAACTCATGGGAAATTAATAAGGCCCTAAAGCCAAATTAATAACTTGAGGATAAAAAACACTCAGTGAAAGGAACTCTCCTAATGAATAAATCCTAATGCAACTGACTTAAACTATGATCCATGTAGACTTATTACATTATTATCCCACACAGGGGAGCGAAAATTCCAATTACAATAAAATGCTGAAGGCCAAAACTGCCTTGTAGAACCAGTAAGTCTTCAAAATGGTAGCACCATTAGGTGCATATATTCATGGTATATGGAGTTGACCCCCTAGTTGAATAGGTGGTCAACAGGTCCTAAAGTATTCATGAAAACATGATTGTGGAGTAGGTAGTACATTATTTAAAATAAATATGAAGTCATTATGAAGTAAATTCATAGAATACATCTAAAGTATATATGGATTTCAATGGGGTAAATGCTTTCTTATAAAATTCATCATTATTATTCTACTTATCTTTTGGATTCTATCATTACTTTGAGATATTATCTTAACTAGTTGAGAGTTTGTTCTTACCACCTAAAGATGTAGACCAATTTACCTTATGGCTAGTGTATATGTAAACTATGTAATTGACACCTTAAATTGAAAGGGAACTTCAATTTTTAAGGTTCATCCCATTATGAGATTCATGGAACACCACAATTTTTTAGAGAATATACCACTTAAATTACTATCCAAGTTCCCACTAACATGATTCACTTTTGAAATTTTCATGTTTTTTGCATTTCATCTCATTTTGGTGGCAATGTGGATTAGGGATGTAACATATATTTTTTATTTTTGTTTTCAACCATAACAACATTCTCATAAACATCAACTTTTTCCTCAACAAAAGTTTCTACAATTTTCCCCTTCTCCCATACAAATGTCAATATTTATAACAACTATAATGTCCATCAGTACAAAGACATGCATTCATATAAACATCCATAAAAATGTCCATACAACCATCCACCAATATTGTCCATACAACCATCTAACAAAATTTCCACAAAAATTAGTTATAAAATTACCATAAAAACATCTTCAAAATTTCCATAAAAACATCAATAAAAAGAAAGTACACAAACACATCCATAAAAATGCCTATATAAAAATCTCATATCTCATTTGATATGCAATTAAGGATGTCCAAAAAAATATCTATATAAATTGAGATGATATATATATATATATATAGAAGTGAGATGAAAAGAAAATTGTGATGATATAAGTCTAGCTTGTTTTGGCATAAATACATAAGTCTAGCTTGTTTTGGCCATGTGGCGTAAATACATAAGTATAGCTTGTTTTGGCCATGTAGCATAAATACATAATTTTGTTTTATGTAGATTATATGCTTATTCGATAGAAATTCATTATTTAATTATTAGAGGTATGGTTTAATCTGAGTAAAATAAATTGTATATATCTTTATGTAATTTCTTAAGGTGTCTATTACTAAGATGACATTCTTTTTGTCTTAAAAGGTCTATTACGAAGATGACATTTTTTTTTCCAAATAATTATATTTGTAATGTTTGAATGAAGTTTAATCTTATTTTTGAAATAATATTTATTGAAGAAATTTTATTTTTCCCACTTTTTATTTTAGGATTAAATTATGAAACCTATTTTGAAGGATAAATCTATGTATTTTTACCCTATGTATTTTTAAATTACGAAAATCTCATGTATAGTGATTTGATATACATCAGAAAAGGTAAGTGGAAGAAAGAATGGATTTTAAATTAATACAAACATTAGTATAAGTTAATATAATATAACATTATAGTACACTATTTATGTTAATATTAATATAATTTTATTGATTAATTAAGAATGAATTTTCTTTCAACTTTATTCATATAATTGTTCATTTATATAAATATTATAAATATATGATATTGATTATTTGAAGATATTTTGTGTGTCCACTAATTACTATCAACAACCATGTTTATAATATTAATGTGTCAAGGTGTATATTTAGCACATACAATAGGACAAAATATTATTAATGTATGCTAAATATACTTCTATGGGAAGACACATCAATATTATTAATGTGGTTGTTGCTAGTAGATATTAAGCATTATCTTCAACACTCTCCTTTAATTCTTAATGAGAATATTGCAATCATATTTCTCATGGATTGAAAGTGCTTTGGAGAATATATCAACAAGTAAGTTCTTTGGCAAATATATCAACAAGTAGTTCAAGTGTTCATTGGTGAAGATATCAACAAGTTGTTCATTGTAGTCTATACATGGATCTTGAGTAAACCCCTTTGCCACCAATTTTTCTTTGTTATTTTATTTGGACCCATCAATTGCATACTTTGTTTTGTACACCCATTTTACCTCAATGAATTCTTTTTTAGTAGGAGGATCCACAAGATCCCATGTTTTATTTATTTTAATGGCTGCAATATCTTCATCTATTGATTTGCATCATGCATCTTGTTTTACTGTATCTTCAAAGAATTTTGATCTGGATCAATCTCACATTAAAGCAAAGTCAGAATTTCCATAAATTTCATTTGAGGATTTTACCTTTCTTGGAGGAGGACTTGGACTTGAAATAAGACTTGAAGTTGAAGAAGATGATGGAGTGGATGTAGTCTAAGTAGTACTTGGACTACTGGTTGCATTTGTAGAAACAAAAGATTCATCTTCATGTATAATAATTCTTGAACTTTCTTGTTGCACTCTTTGATTCCACAACCATTCTTCTTTTTCATCAAAAAACACATCACCGCTAACCAACATTCTTTCAATTTGTAGATTATACAATCTATAAGCCTTTGTCTTCTCATAATAGCCAATAAAAATAAATTTCACACTTTTATCATTGTGACATCCCCAAAAATAAAGTATTTTTGAAATTCAAATTTGTTGGAAAATTATTCCATTTTTAGTAAATTCGAATTTGGAAATTTTTGCCATTTATGGAAATTTCGAATTTCGAATTTGATAATTGTAATTAATTATTATGACTGTTAGGTAGAGATATGATTTGACCCAACTAACTATTTGACTATGACACTTGTATGAAAACAAAATATCTTATATTGATTGCAGGAGGACAAATGGAACAACCATGTTAAAATCAGCTGACCATGACTCCATGAGTGGGGAACATGTTAGAACTACCTCTGGGCTGATTGTTACAAGTGGCAAATCAGATATTTGGCCATTACTAGCCCCTGAAAATCAGGGATTTAGAAAGCTACGAAAATTCTCAAGGGAGGGAAAAAGACCCAAGCAAAAAAGATTTTATGGATAAATAACATATGTGAGGAGGCCAGGTGCTACCAAGTATGCTAGGGAAAAGAGACTATGGATTTTCTTGCTGTTATGAACACTACTGATTGAGTGTGAGGCAACAGGAATCTGCTGGAGTTGCAGGACATTGTTGAGAAGGAGTTTTCCAAGTTCGCTCTCATGGATTCATGGTCAGGCTAGGGGTTGAATCAGGCAAGTGATTTTGGCTGCCCCATTCTACGGTTGGGAGGAACATGGATGTTCCTTTTGTTTTCCAGCGAATTGATTCAGATATGTTATCACAACCCTCCTCTGTTTAAATTGTTAAATGGCTAGTGTAATGCATCTGTTAACTATGAATTGAATAATATTATGGACGAAATATCGAATCAAATGTTATTATCTTTGTTGTATCTTATTAATGGGTAAATACTATTTGCCATCAATCTACTAATTGCGAGAATATGCCTGGTTAAGTCCTGAAAGAATAATTTTCTATGGGTTAGTTTATTGCTGTATTAGAGTGAAAACGATAGGCGTACCCCCACAACCAAGTGGTACTTACAGAATTGAACTAATTAAGTGTGCAGTGTAAATGGAAATTGAATAACGAAAATATACATATATATAGACGTATGTTTGTTTCCTGTAGGCTACGATACATATAGAAGTATAATAAGTAAATGAGATTCCTTTCTTATACATATTAAATATTTATGATTTAATAGGGAATATCTGGGTACGCAAACACCTAGGATATAATTATGTATGGAATATAATCAAACGAATTGCAAAATTCTCTACAAGAAATTCTACAGTACACAAATTATAAATATTTCCATAGGTATTCATAAGAATTTGTAAGTCGATTAGGTCTAGTTATCTACATGTTATAGCAATGAAACAAATTGGAAATAACACCGTTTTATACAGGAAATTATGGAATTCAGTAAGAAGGGTGCGAAGGCCCCACATGAAATTTAAGTCATTTTGGAACCTTAAGGTTTACATATGCTCAGGTAAAATTCATAATGTTATAAACAACAATAGATATCGCCTCTGTATTTGTAATAGTCTGATAAGTAATGAAATAAAAGAAGAAACAACAGACTCTACTCGATTACAATGAAATTGTTTGCTTTCAAGAAGTTACATTGATATTGGAATACATTCCTAAGCTTTGACAGTCAGAAAATTAATCATTCGGTATTATTTTTTCCACTTTCATCATGCGACATACAAAGAGAAGAGTCCTGAACCTTGAATAATTAAATACAAGCAAATTAAAAGCCCTGATTTAGGGTATGTTTGAACTACGCAGTCGCTGAAATCTATATTGTACATTATTACAATCATTGTTTCCTTGCTAAATAAGGATCGAACTGCAAACTAGGTACATTATAGTTTCAGACAAAGAAAACTTCAATTTTTGCATCTGGGACGATTAAATCCCGAAGGGTTTTGTTTTAAGTAACTCGAGTACCTTTTTCCACGAAAGGATGGCCGAAGTTCCGAAGGTTCAGAGACTTCTATCTTGCAAAGGAAACAAGAAATCGTCATTAGCATTTGGCATTGGGTAGTAGAGCAAATATAATTAAATTGCCGAGGCAGAATGTTTACAGTGAACGAAAATAATAAATAAAAAATCGGAATTATACTTAACTTGGCCGTAGCACATGCCGTCCCTCACACCATAACAAAGGAATTCAACCTCGAACTTGGTGGGGAAAGGAAGCCAATATCGATCTGATGGGTACCTCGCAAAAACTAAATTAGAGGCCCCATCATTAGGACGTATTGTATACAACCCTCAAAAAACTTACTCACCCGAAGTAAAATAGAGAAGGACTATTAGGGTTTAAACTAATCAAGAACTACGACATGAAACTCAGTATGTACATCTGACCAAACCCGAGAATCCAACCAAATAGTAATCATGCTCTTCTGAATGATATACGTGCCTAGAACTCTATTATCGGTTTATTATATCGCCAATGTATTTATTTAGAATCATTTTGGGCATAGAGTTACCCTCTGAACGAAAGTTACAGAAAAACCCTTTCTTGTATCTCTCTTGAACTAACGGGTGGTCTGTCACGAGTTACCTTTTTCTCTCAATATTCGAAGACTTGTTCTTGGCAGGATTCTATCCTAGCCAGTTTATTCGGAGATTAATACTACGGTGGAAATATTTACAGGGGTCCGAAACTTAGATAACAGGAGTTTTAGAAAGGGTCGAACTGAAATACGAAAAGAAGGATACGACGAAAACCATCAATGAAGCACAACCCCGTAACCTGCTAGGTAGACTATGCCAGAATGCAGATATAGGAGTAACGAAAGGACACCAAAGAGGTCCCGTAAGGGTTTGGAGTCTTTCATTACTGAAGGGAAGTTCCCCCAGTAGCATTCGTAACCGGGGTTGTAAGACAACTAACAAGCCACATAAAGTAAACTGTCAAAGGAGAATCATAACCAGAGCCATAATAAAAAAAAAGGGAACTCTTCCACCTTAAGGAAAGCCGAATATTTCTTTCAAAAATTTTAAGGTTACAGAAGGTTGCGAACTTACCAAAGTGAACGGGTAGGGACGCCTGGTTTGCACTTGGTGGGTACCTCTACGCGTTCAAGGCTTCCCTCGTGAGGAAAATACAGAAGTGCCTGTGGGAACAAGAAAAAATGAAAGGACTATGAGAATGCCGATGGAATGACTTGTAAACCTAAAAGCGCCCTTATTACGCAGAGTAAAGGAGGCCAGTACGATGGAGGGTCCTGCCCATGTGAGGGGGATGAGTTGGCATGTGCCTATCGGCCAAAGGGTCAAGTGAAACCATCGTTTTTCGCATTCACATAGGAATTCATTAAAGGCCGGACCAGAGCTTTAACTCACGCCTGCCGAGATTTTGACCTCACACTAAAGGCGCACGAACTAAAGAGGGTCCCCTCCCGACTTGACCAACTAGAAATGGTGAACCACATCTATGGTGATACCTGTCAGCATCTTGTCCGAAGAGAACCATCGTGCAGTTAAGACATCACAGAGTGTAGTTCGGGTTGAGAGAATTGGTTCGGATGGAGTCTCACAGTTATAAACTCTTATATAAATAGCGACTCATAGATCAATAATCAGCCACGGGACTTAGTTTGGAAGCATGGACTTTAAAGAACAATGCTAGTACTTAGGTTAAGCCTACAACCTTTTTTGCTAAGGTAAGTATCCCGATATACATTATGTTGTGGATCGTTTTGAACCTTGTCCCTTTTAAAGACTATTGAAATCCCCTTGCGTATAAGTTTAAGAATTCTTTTTGCATAGGGAGGAATTCTGGGATCATGAATCCTAAGTCCGCCATAGTCCAAGTTCAATATAGTATATGTATGATACATTTAAATGTTTGGAAGATTTAGGACTTATGGAAATGTTAGAGTAATGGATAGTTATCTTAGCATGACCTGGAACCCTATATGTTGGGCTGGATAAAAATGTCAACATGGATAACCATAATATAAAAACTTATTAGAGTTTAATAGTAGAGAAAAACTATCATCTTATCCTAGGAATGAATCTATCAAGTTAATTAGGATTAATGTTCTGGAGAATAATTTTTTTTTCTATGTCAAAATTGAGGTCTATTACAATCATCTAGTTAACACCAAGTTTTCTTCCACTCCATGCCTCATACAGAGTCATATTCTGCACACTTCTTCTTGGACATCTATTAAGAAAATAAACAAATGTAGCTACAACTTCATCCCAAAGAATGTTTGGAAGAATTTTATCTTCCAGCATGCTCCTAGCCATCTCAACAATTGTTCAATTCTTTTGTTCTGTCTCACCATTCTGTTGGGGAGTATAACTTGTTTTCAATTTCCTATATATGCCATTATTTTTGCAATAATAATCAAACTCATGAGAAGTGAATTCTCCCTCTCTATCTATGTGCATTTTTTTAAAAATATAACCACTTTGCTTCTTATTAACAACTTTAAATTGTTGAAAAATAATAAGGACATTATATTTTTCTTTAATGAAATACACCCATGTTCTTATATTAAAATCACCCATAGAAATAACAAAATACTTATTTTTGTTGAGTGACAAAGTTTGCATGGGACCAAATATATGTACATGTACTAGCTCCAATGGTTTTGTTGCTCTCCAAGATTTTTCTACTTGAAATGAGTATTTATGATGCTTGTCCAGAATGTATCCTTCACAAACTTGATCCACACAATCAATAAAAGTAAAGTCTCTGACCATTTTCTTATTATGTAGTAACTTTAAGCCTCTTATATTTAAATTCCCATACCTCATATGCCATAGCCAATAATCATTATCATAACCAACTTTTAATGCTCTATTTGCTTCAAAAGAAAATTGAAATATTTTTGTTTTGTTTTACAACATATTAATTATGACATTATGATTTTCTTCATCATATATGATGCATTCACTATTTTTAAAAACAAAAATATATCCATTTTCAATAAGTTGCCCCACACTAAACAAATTATGTGCTAAACCATGAGCATGTATAACATAGTTAATATGTTTTACTCGGCCTTGCTTTGTTTTTACTGTGATTGTTCCTCTACCTTTAACTTCCACTGGTTTGTCATCTCCCAACTGCTCATGACTACAAACAAAGATAGCTTTGTTAAGATAGATGAATCATTATCTCTTCCTTTGTCATTTGTATTAAAAACTCTTCCTCGACCTCCTCTATTTGGTTGTCCTCTTCCTCGTCCACGAGTGTTCATAATTTCCTCATGAGGAAAATTCTCAACTTCATGACTTTTATCTGTGGAAATATTGCTTTTGCTTGAAGAACTTGCTCACAATATTTTTCAACAGATCTATTCATCCTTTGCTCATGATATTGAAGACATCCCATAAGTTCATTCACAAACAACGAGTTAAATATTTAGAATCTTCAATAACAACAACAATAGCATCAAATTTTGCAAGAAGACTTCTTAAAACTTTTTGTTTGATATGTTAAATCTTCTCCATAAGATCTAATTTGATTCACTATTACCAGAACTCTAGTGAAAAAAATCTTGCATAGATTTCTGCATGCAAAGAGTTTCAAATTCTCTTCTAAGAGATTGTAATTTAACAACTTTGATTTCATTGTTGCAACAAGTCTTGAAAACTGCTTGTTGGATGAAAAAAAGAGGTTTTGAGTCTCTTTTTTCGATTTTCCCTTAATTGATCTCTTTAGAGTTGGATCAAGCCAAAATAGCTTGCCCATCCATTGATTCTATACAACTATTTTCTACGAAATCCCACACTTCCTATGAAAGAAACAAGGTTTTCATTTTAATCCTCCAAAAACCATAATTCTCACCTTTAAAGATTGATATTTGAGGCTGAGAAATATTAAGACCATTGTTGTTGTTGGTCATTTCTTTAGCCTACTATGATACCAAATGTAGAATTATGAGAAGATAATTACACTTAGAAAACACAACAAACAATACAAAAATTGAAGCAAAACATCAAAGATCTCAATGCTTGAGATTTTTTCTTTTCATTCATTCTCTATGTTTTTATTGAACAACTAATACATTTATATATAGCCTTCCTATATCTACAAATACAGAAATTTCTACAAATCTTTTACAACTAATTCTAATAATTCTAAATAACCTTAACCCTAATTTATATTACAAAGAGTGTAATCAAAATTTGAAAATTTGTTAACAATGTAACATTCTACTAATAATTACAATTATATATATATTAAACATTATCTTCAATATAGATTAGTAGAAACCCATATAAACCTAGCTCCTATATGCATGTCTAAGTAGATTGCAAAGCTGAAGGATGCATATTTATCTTCTCATGCGCATATCTGTCACAGATATGAGATGGACATGCGCTAATATCATAAACATAATGCAATTGGTTGAAGCTAGCGCAAAAAAATGAACATACCCATATCGGTACAGCTCTTAAACTACTCACGGCATCCATAAGCAGTAGTTTGGTAACTGGTTTGTGATCTGGTGACGAGCCAGAATTAGCATCTAGTTTTTGGTTGGAGAATATTGAATCTATCTAACTTCGGAATTTGTGTAAAATTTTCAGCCAAAGACGGATCCAGCTCCAAGCAAGTATCGGACCTTCGACTTCGGGCACTTGTTCCGGTGAACTTCAGACCGTCTCCAGGACTCCACGTGAGTATACGCTGTATTATAGTTAGTGTTATTTACTTCAGAAATGCTAGCATTAGCTTTTAAAGATACCTGATAATTATGATTGATAGAAATGGATGGTATAAAACATTGTAAATCTTAATCTGTGTAACCTAAAAGGCTTTTGGTTAAAGATTGTGTAACTTAAAAGGTTTTAGGTTAAATATTGATTTGATGAAATGAAGAATTTTTTTAGGGATATTTATTTGAAATTCTGTTAGAAATTGTTGGACTTGTAGATTTAAGTGATTATTTCTGTAGAATCCAAGTGCCCTGGAAGTTTTTCAGCATGCTGAATCCATTTTTGCATTCAAAAATGTATTGAATAACAAAAAATAGTGATTCGTATAAATTTATACAATCCGATTCCTGTTAAAAAAACCATTTCTCATAATAACTAGCCAAAGCCATTTAAAAGTTCTATACACTCATAATAGTGTTATATTTTCTTATCAATTTTAATTGAAATTTGAAATTGTTAGAATTATAAATTTGAATGGTTAATTGTGTAATCCAAATGTTCTACTAATTTTTCAGGAGAAGAAATCTATTTTTACATTCAAAAATGTAAATAATAAGAATATACTACCAGGAATATACTAACATCTATAAAAAAAAATTCTGTAGAGGCAATCAATATTCATAATTAAAAGCAACAATAATTTGACTATTTTCAATAAGTATATGCCTATCAACTTAATAATCATTTTATATTAAAAAACTTATATCTTGAACTTTTTATTAATTAATATATCAGTAAAATGATTGATATAAACTGTTTGAATCTGTGATGAACAACATTTTGTACTGTCCAGATTCTATCTTATTCATACAAGCGAGCATAAAACTACCCACATTCTATCTTATTCATACGAGTGAGCATAAAACTATGAAATGGATAATATAAAACATTGTACATCTTATTTTAAATATCATCTATAAATTATTATTTTAAATATCATCTATAAATAATTACTAGCACAGCTGCTGGTTAATGCTGAAAGGTTGATAAGATGAAACGAATCTTTAAAAGAATATATTATCTAGTGTTAATATTTTAATTTCTGTTAATCACTTACATGGCAATAAGTTAGCTATCAAAGTAATTTTTAAATATGATTAGGTAAATGTAAAAAAGTAAACACATAAATGGATGTCTTTATAATAGCTAGGAAGTTAATGATTGAAATCACAACCATTTATTTTGTGTGACTACTAAGAATATTCCAGCCATATTTAATCCTGTCTATAGAAAACTTATTAAGCACTAAACCCTTATTAAATCTGCCCATTGTCAATAGTGTACCCTTTAAGCCTAATTTAAATTTTTTATTGATTATAAAAATTTGATCCAAAACATTGAAATAATAGTTTTATATAAAATTTTTGATATAATTAAGATTGGCCTTTTATTAAATAAATAACAGGAAAATATTTATACTGTATGAAACCATGATGAACAATTCACACTCTATTTAACCCTGGATGCATTTTAAAGTGACAAATACCTTCTAAGAAACCTTGTAAAAATTAAAATTGGAAGAATTAATTCACACAACACAAAACGTTTTTCATTGCTTAACAAACAAATGGAGGTTACATATATAACATGCAGATCACTGACTTAAGTGAATCTGATAAGCTAAAAATAGTAAACCTAGAAACTCACAGTTACAACAGTAATAGTTATCTCTTACTAAAGTAAGCTTTATTCTAACACCCTCCCTTAATGCTTACTTTACAAATTACAATACAACACAAAATATTACAACACTAGAACTTTCATCTGTCTGTCTGATGGTCTTCCTCAACACTATTACAACACTAGAACTTTCATCTGTCTGTCTGATCTGGTCTTCCTCAGCACTGAAACTCACTCTGCAATCACACGACTTCCGCTCTTTCTTCTCCACACATTCGAGCTACCCACTGACACACTTAAAGTCAAAATGCTTCTGACCATCATTGTAGCACTTGTATACTGGACAATTTGACAACTCGGCTCATTGGGGCTTCCGTGATAAAAGGTGCCAATCATTGATGCATTCTATTAACTTGCCTTCATCTGTCGGATTTTTGCTTTCGGCTATCCTTCAGTATATAGAAGAACAGTTTGGATACTGAATGTCTTCAACATTCCTTCAACATTCCTTTACACAAGGAGATTTCCAATAAAAACATTGTACTTGAAACTGGGGCTACCAGCTTGCATCAAGATACAAGTTCTTATTTTTACATAAACACTTAAACAATAACACATTACAAAACAACAAGGTAACGTGTAACTTTTGACTTTGAAGCATCGAAGTACAACAATAATCTTTAGTTTTTTTAACAGACTTCAACCAGTCATGTGTTTCTTATAGCTCCGAAGAACATGAAGAACAACAAGCCTGAATTATGTCACTCTGTTACATATTTGGTTCTTCATCATTTGATTACAAATAAAATCACACTCTCTCACACACATATAATATATCTAACATACATAAACACAATTTAAACACACCACACATACATATATAAGTAGAAAAGCAAGGCAATAACTGTTTATGGTGGTTCTCTCTTCGTATCTATCCACGCCGAGATACCAAATGCTGAAATATTTTCGATGGCCATTTGCTCTGAATGCTGCAGCTCAATCGTACTTCATGGAGAGATCTATTGCACGCTTGATGCACTGTCCTTTGGAGTATCGTGTAACTTCAGAATGTGAACTAACTTCCACTTCACCTTCCTTCATCCTTAAATCTTTTACCCACTTTAATAAAAAGATTTATAACTTCACTTTATACACATGCATTTACTTTATCCACATGGAATAAGCCACGACCCAATAAAAAATATATATAAACAATATATATATTTTACCACACTTTACCACTAAAACTCATTACCTCATTTATGCAATTCAGATTTGCCTTCACTCCACGCATGTGAATTTTACTCACACTTCAAAACTCCACTCATGCATGCAAACTACCTCCACGCTCACGCATGCAAATCCGAAATTAAACTCACGCAGCAAAATCCATGCATGAAAGAATACTCACTCAAAGGCAAATACGCAGCAGAGAGACAACACTTAGGCACCCTCAACAGAAAACACTCCACGCAGTAAATCGGTCACCGCAACAAACTCTCCACGCATATGATGGAAGCGAGCAGCAATCGCGCAAGAACAATCTGGACAGCTGAACAGGGACGCTCCACACAAAACTCAGCAGTTGGGTCCTCCTCAAAACGATCCCCCAGACCACAGACCACAGCGTCTCTTTCCTTCTCGCTCTGATACCAAATTAAAATTGGAAAAATTAATTCACACAACACAAAACGTTTTTCATTGCTTAACAAACAAATGGAGGTTACATATATAGCATGCAGATAACTGACTTAAGTGGATCTGATTAGCTAAAAATAGTAAACCTAGAAACTCACAGTTACAACAGTAATAGTTATCTCTTACTAAGCTTTATTCTGACAGTAAATATGCAAGATTATAGCAAAGCAACCTGTCCGTTGCCATGCATACAGACAGATGACGGTTATCACGTAGATAATGGTCACACTGCATCAAACTTCTGTTTCATTTATTCGCTTGCTACTAACGAGAAACGTACATTTATGATGGTTCTGAACGCCATGTGCACGCCGTTTGCTTTACCAGACGGTCGAATACATGACCGAGAATCCCTAAAAGGCTAGATGGGGCAACGAACTCGGCGGGTGGATACTTCCCTTTCGGCGCAGAAAGGACAACTTTCTCGAGTATTGCCGGGTGGCAAGGGCCCAATTAAACCAGAAGAAAGCATCTTATGTGGCTCGTTTCTCCGCATTCCTGGTGCTTTTATTTTCACACGTCTTTGGAGTAAATGTAACCACTGATCCTTTGCATTAAATTCTACCTAATCTATGTAGTTGAGCACTCTATCGATCGAATATGATAAACTAATTAAATCTTATCGATCTATGGATGGAAGACTGCAATGTACCTTCTGTACAGAGCCTATCTGAACACGTCTCTAGTATTTTCAAACGAGCTGGGGCCGGTGGAAGCAGTTCAATTCCTAGACTACTGAGTTACTCACATAGTCACCACCGTCTCTGGGCTGCCTCAGGTGGGTCTTTCAATTTGAGTTCGTTAAATGATATTTTTGAAGTCTCAGGCCAGGCGGTGATAATCATGATGTTGTTTTTCGGTTTTATCATTGTGGTTTTCAGGGGCTAGATGTGCATTTTCAGAGCTATGCGGGGAAAGCAAAGATTATAGCAATGGTTGCAGAGGATATATTTCCGCAACCTCTCCAAACTCTGCATGGACTGTGCTCATGCTCTCAATCTAAACATGCTTTGGTTCTGTCTGCTTCGAATTCACTATGAAAATATTGCGGACATTCAATAGTGCTAGATCGTTATTTATATGAAATAAATATGTATTCAGGATTTTGGGAATTACATCTTTCCATTTAATATATATTCAGGATTCCATTTAATGGAATTACATCTTTCCATTTATTTGAAATAAATATGTATTCAGGATTTTGGGAATTACATCTTTCAATTTGTTGACAAAAATAATTCTATCTTTTTACTATTACTTTTCTACACTTGATTGAGAGAGCACTTGATTAAAAAAGCAGAAATAAAGCTTGGACGTGAAGGTTGGCCGTGGTAATGGATGATGCAAAGGGTCCTAAAAGACAATGGCAGGTGGAGTACATTAATATGAACATAGATCTTGCTATTAAACCCTTTGGTGATATTAACTATGATCCTCTTTAATTTCAAAGCTTGGACCCTCTTTAATTTCAAAACTTGGACATGGAGGATGCCATGGGTCCTAAAACGCAATGGTAGGTGGAGTACACTAATATGAACATAGATCTTGCTATTAAACCCTTTGGTGTTATTAATTATTAATTATGATCTTTTCTAATTTCAAATTCAATCACTGTTAATAGTTATTATATTATTGTTAATGGCTATTAGGGTTATTTCTATTAGAGTTAAATAATTACCACATTATTATTAAGGTTATTCCTATTAGAATTAGGGTTAAACACTTTGTATTGGAAGCTCTTTGTATTAATGGTTATTAGAGTTATTCCTATTAGAATTAGGGTTCAAATCCTCTAGTCCAATGCAATCTATCTTCCTCATGTGTGAGTGCTTAATCAAGTAAACCACACTTAACAAAAAAAAAGTCTATATGCTTCATTTTCTTTGAGAACAATGTATTTCTTCCTCAAAGATATTTTTTTGCAGGGTTAAGGGAGTATCTTCTTTGCAGGGTTAAGGAAGCAACTTCCAAAATGCATACTATGTAAGAAACAATGGGCGGTTTTAATAAATATTATTACCATGATATCTCCCGTGGTTTTAATCCAACTATGTTAGGGGTAGTACTTTCTCTTATTAAATAACATGGCCATAGAAATCGTCTTGCATAGCCAAAATAAGTTGGTCCATATCGTGCCCCCACTGCTTGTATAATGTGCTGATATTTTAAAGGATTTGTGAGGATTAATTAATTGTAGAGTTTATTGTCGTTATCAAGAATATGTAATAATTACTTGTATTTATGTAGAGAGTTTGGTTAGATCTAGGATTTCGAGAGAGATTTTTTCCAACTAAAAATGCTAGAATAGTGTGAGATTGAGATATTCACATAATTATATGATCAAAGTAGTTTGTGTATCTTGAAACAACATCTATTTTATTTATATGTATGATTACGTTAATGCAAGTGATGCTTGTGCGTTATGAAGTTCTAAGTGCTCTGGGCTTAACTCCCTCATGGGAGGGCCCAGAAAGAGATGAGAGTAGAATAGTTTTTGATATGTAGTGTTAGTTTTCTGTGTGCTTATTTTTCGGTATTGTAAGCCTGCTCCGTGTGTAGAAGTGTTATTCGTGAATTCCAGGGAAGTCGTTCTGCATGTGAAAGAAGCCGCCACGCAGACTGCGCAAGAGGAAATTGAAAAAGAGAGCAGAGCTGCTTGGAGGAGCCATCGTGTCATTAGATTGTTGACTGTTTTGTTGAATTGTTTGTTGTTATAGACGCCATGAAGTTTACGATATCATATAAGTTAGGGATTGCAGCGTAGACGACCTTTGAAGAGTGGAGTGAACAAATTACTCCTTTTTGTATATCGTGTGATTGCAGTGTCTAGTTTTTCATAGTTTAGATCGGTGCGAGTTTTTGCGTGGATTGAAGAGAAACCAATGCGTGGAAGGGAGGAAGATTAGCGCGGAGAGTGTGCAAGTGACGGACTTGCGTGGCATTTGTGATGTACTGACGAGCGTGCGAGTTATAGACTCAAATTTGTTACTGTATGGGCGACTGCGGACTGGTGCAAGTGCATTTCCGCATTTCCGCGTGGAGCATTCTCTGCTAGCGAATAAGTGTGAACTGATGTGCGTTGACAGTCTGTGTTTAGGTCCGATCTGCATGAAGGAGCTTGCTAGATATCGAGAAAGTGCGAAACTTGTAGCGTGGTGCTGGTGTAAGATCGGATTGTCTTTGATAAACTTGTAGAGAGGTGTTTCTATCCAAAGAAATATCAATAGGCGTGCTGTGAGGTAGCCACATAAGGGGCGTGAGAACTAGATGCCAATTTGCAAATCCGGTGAAGACGATTTTTGTGTTAAAAGTGAGCTATCTATTGTAGTTTGTAAAGAATGAGTTGTTCCGAGTTGTGAGGAATTGCCTGTGTGAAGGATTGACCCTTGAGAATTGACATTGTGTTTCTGCATTGCCGAAGGTGTATTTGCTGCAGAGATTCAGAATAAGTCGCGTAAATTAAACCATGAGAAATTTACAGAGGTGCAAGCAAGGTATATATGGTGGATTTGCGTCTTGGTTGTAATTAAGTCTCATCAAAATCAAGTTATGAAAATGTATCGTTATAAGTGTAGTTCACAGAATTGGATGTTTATTGTTGTGACATTTAGTTTGGTCAACTATTGTAACTAGTTTGAGTCTATATTGGAACTGACCATTCCAATATTAGACAAATTTTATTAAAAGTGTTTGCATGAATCATTGAGTACCAGACAACATATTGTGAAGATTAGAAGATGAGATGTAAATGGGTTTACATTTTCGACATATGTAATGGGCTTTGGGAATATGATTGTTAAAAAGGAAGATGGTGACCTTTGTGTTGATGTAAAGCAATTTTAGTGCTTGTTGTACCTGAATTAATGATGCATTTGCGATGTAGGGGGTGCATGATCGGTTGTACCTGACACCCAGGAGTTTTGGTCCAAGTTGTATTGCCTCATCATAGGCATGTTCGTTCCCTAGGTTGTTGCAAGCCCTATTATTCAAGCATATGTGTTGTGGTCCAGATACACATGATGTATCCCTGCATCAAGTTGTGAAATTAACCACTAGGGTAGGTACGAGGGTGGCATGTGTACTCGTATGCTAGCTTGATGTTGAATCAAAGAATTTGGATCTTCGATTAAGGGGGGGAATGTGAGATGGAATAATCTTAGAGTACGAGGGACCAAGTTGTGATAGAGAGAAAGTTTAACGCATTGATGAATCATGTAGGTGATAATTTTTCCTAGAGCACTGACGAGTATAGCGGTTGGCGCCCATGTATCTCGGTATATGGATTGATTTTTATATGGACATAAATGATTTGCAGTGACCAATTTTATGCATGTACAAAAGAGAAGAAGAACCAAGTTCGAAGGAGAATCCCATAGTAAAGAAATCCTAGTCAATGAAAAGTAGTGGAAGTCTTGTGGCAACAATGAAACTCAAATGATGTTGGAATATGTGATTAATACAAGTAGTCATTAAGGGGGTGTGTTAGAATATGTAATAACTAATTGTATCTATGTAGAGAGTTTGGTTAGGTCTACTTGGTTGTGAGAGATATTCTCTCCAACTAAGAGTGCTAGAATAGTGTGAGATTGAGATATTCACGTGATTGTGTGATCAAAGTAATTTGTCTATCTTGATACAACATCTATTGTATTTATATGTATGATTACGTTAATACAAGTGATGCTTGTGTGTTATGAAGTTTTAAGTGTCGCACATGAATTATGCAAGGAAAAAATAATTTTCTACTGCCACGGACAAACTATGTGATACCCAACATTAAAAGTGACAAGTTTGATCTCAAGGAAGAACATGTGATATATTATCACATTCAACTGGATCAAATCCTTGGGAACCGATATATCTTTAAATAACATCTTATAATATGCTCTTCTAGTAGAAAAAAAAATCATTATAATATGTGCTCTTCCGTGAAATAAACATGATACAAGAATGTATTTAGGACCCATAAAAACAAATTTGGTTTTATTTATGTTTTCACTTTAAAGATTAGATTAATTTTTAAATTTTACATGTACAAAAAGCAATAGAACATCTTTAGAAAAACCCTAATACCATTGATACCTAATGTCTAATACACCTGGGAAAAATTCAATTGTTATAATTTGAATTTGAACCATTAAATTTTGCAATGCACAAAGATAGTATATATTAAAAGTCTAAATGTGAATGAAAATACTCTCTTCTATGGAAAAAAAAGTTAATAACCATTAAATTTTGAAATGCACAAACATATTATATATTAAAAATCTACATGTTTAAATTTCAATAAAAAGACTCTCTTTATGAAGAAAAGTTAAGTACCATGTAGTGAATGAATCACTCATTCACTATTAGATTCATTTTGTCTATTAAATATAGACTATTTATTGACTAGATTCATTTTGTCTATTGAATATAGACTATTTATTAACTAAGGGAGTAAATCAATGATTAAATCATTATATGGTGTTTAATATTTTTGGATGCTCCACAATTTTCTATACACAAATCTTATCTCATCACAATTTTTTTTTTATGATTATACTTACCTTCCCAAAGCCACACATGGTTTTGATTTCATTCTATTTCCGTTAAAATGTGGCTGCTAAATATTGATGATATGTTCTTTCCTTTTAGTAATGAATGAAGCATGAAATCTCCACGACATGTTTTTTTTTTATGATTATACTTACCTTCCCAAAGCCACACATGGTTTTGATTTCATTCTATTTCCGTTAAAATGTGGCTGCTAAATATTGATGATATGTTCTTTCCTTTTAGTAATGAATGAAGCATGAAATCTCCACGACATGTAGGCCAATATGAGAAATATAACCTTGAATTATTATGTGTTAAATACAGAAAATGTTAACTACAAAATCTATGATTACATGTTTTTATATTATGAGGGGATCTTATTCCTTTTTATATTAATTAATTATTTTCAATTAAGGCAAGATGATATTATATAAAGTAGTTAAAGCTTTTGTAGAAATGGTTTAATCATTTTCAATGTATTTGTTTTTAAATTATTTTTAGTTTCAATGTATTTGTTTTTAAATTATTTTTAGTAGATGGTTTAATCAAGTGCTTTACTAGTTTCTTAGGAAAGTGGACATAGTAAAAAAAATATTTTAGATTATATTGTATATATATATTGATTTATTTTATATTTTATTTCAATAAAATTGAAGATGAATAGAGAACAATTACAATATTCAAATTATTAATTTAATTTGTGCTAATAATTATATTAATATTTTTAACACAATAGTAAAACTTTAATATCCATAAAGATTCCATTATAAAATAAAAACAAAATACATATATAAAATTTTAACATCTTTTTAAAATTAAATTTTACATATATAAACTTCAAACACCTTTGTAAATTTGAAACATTATTCTAGTTCTTATTGGAAAAAGCTAAATAGTACTACTCTTATAATATGAAAATACAATAAAAGTCAATGATATGGTTGGTTAATAACAACAATAAACTAGAGCAAATGCTTCTCATGGACATGGTATTGATTTATTGGACTTTCATGTTTAATCTAGGTTTAAATAAAAACATACATGCATTAAATTTTTTTCATATCCACAACTATAAAGTGAGAATTACTAAGTTTTTTTATTTGAATAATTTTTGAAATAATATTTACCTGTAATTTAGTCATTGTTTTATAATGATATTTTTAATAAATATAACAATAATATTTGTAATAAAGTATGTGTTTGTAATAATGGAATACAAATATTTACATTTTAATTTAATAATATCTAAAATTGGTACTTATTAATACTAAAAATTATAAATGTAATATTAATTTAAGGATCTCTATTTATTTTCAAATTCTCTAAAAGAGTACAACTATGGTTTAATCTTTTAAAACTGAATGCATTGCATATCATATGCTAGAGTAAAGTTATGGTTTAATCTTTTAAAACTGAATGTATAATAAGAAAATAATAATAAAAAGATAATTTACATAATAATAAGTTAATAATAATAATGTAATGAGAATAATTTAATAATTTTAAATTAATTCAATGTATTACTTATTAGTGTATTAATACTTTATTAATATTTTATTGTATTCACATTTTAGTAATATATTTATTAATGCATTTAATGTATTATTAAATTATTGTAGTAATACTTTAGCAAAATTAATAATGAATTAATTAATATATTACATTATTAATTTATCAATTAATTAATAAGTTGCATTATACATTAATGTTAATTAATAATTTAATTTGCACATTACATTAATGCAATGATGTTTTATTAATGTATTAATGTGTTCTAATGCATTTGAATTGTTATACTGTAAATAAAATATCTTTAACACTGTATTAATTCAATTGATTTATTTTAATGGTTAGAGAATATGGTTTAATGTTTGTGTGAAATTTATTCTTTTCATTATATGTGTTTTTTTTAATGAAAGTTCTCTATGTGTGAGAGACTTGTTTTGTTAATTCTCCTACCCATGAGAAACAAAAT
>ML795633.1:155146-186014 GCA_009831015.1 Picea engelmannii
ATATATGTATATGTAGATGTAGATGTAGATGTAGATGTAGATGTAGATGTAGATGTAGATGTAGATGTAGATGTATATGTATATATATATATATATATAATGGTCATAGTTTGTATCATGGTGCAATGTATACACTCTATGATCCATGTTTGGTGTACTTAAATGTCCTTATAACAATAATAAATCATCATCGAAATTGAAGATGATTTTCTATCAATGTCTTGGAATGTGTATAAATAGTCATTTGCAAAGTATAAAACAAGTTTATTTCTTTTAAATGTTGTTAGAACAAATATAAATCATCATCTATAACGTATAAATCAAGTAGGTTTGCTATCAATGTCCTTAGAACAATATAACTCATCATCTGCAAAGTTCAGATGATTTGTTATCAATGCTCTTATAACATGTATACACTATTAAATGATTTGTTATCAATGTCCTTAGAATGAGTATATTGTTGATTAATTGGGTTGGTTGTCATTGATGTCAACCCTTGAAGAAAGTCCGATAGCGAATTCCGATAGCACAAAGGTTTGGGTAATGGACCCAATTTTGTTTGTTGTATAATGGTATGAGTTTTGATATATTTGTAGGTAATACTATTCTCGATGGATAGTACATGTCATTCCATTTCTGGTGGTATGTGGAACATCACGTAACTCCTCACGGTTTGAGAGTTATGGCCTTACGAATTTGGAGGACCCTCATATGTTGGCTTGAAGCCCCAAAAGGTCAAATAAGTCAAATTGCTTGCAAAGAATAAATTATTTAAATAATAAAGTGAAGTGACAAAGTCAAGGAGGATTATTTAAATAATAAAGTAAATGGAGAACTTTCTAATTATGGAAAATGGTTAGAAGTGGGTTAGCCCTAAAATAAGGAAATTGGGTTAAGATGGTTAAAAGGTAACCCCTTAAGGAAGCTACATGAAAGTATAAATAAGAGGCAAGGCTCTCTCATTTTAATCACACTTGAGCATTTTGAATATCTATAGGTGACTAAGGTAACCAAATGATATCTAAGCCAAATTTCAGAGGGAAGGTGAAGTAAAGAAGGTCAGAATTCAAGGGAGGATCAATTCTTTTGATGATGCTTTCTAAGGTATGTTATTTATAGGTCATCTCACCATTTTCACAATAAATCTTTTCTAGAATGATTCAGACCGTGAAATTGGAGGCCATTGAGGAAACATATCCAAGTAGTTTTGGTACAAATTTAATCTTGTGGGTCATTGTATTTTTGGAGTTACACTCCGTGGAAAATAGGGTTTGGGGCTAGTCTTGAAACTAGTCTAAAATAGGTGTTTTGGTTAAAAACGTCATAAATTATTCATAACAGATCCAAATTTAGTAAGACCAAATGTGTTGGTTAGAGAACATTCTATAGTAGTATGTGTAAAATTTTCATATCCACATAACAAATATTATGTGAGGGGCACGCTCTACAAGTTCACTCTCTAGAATAAGCCATAATTCAACAAGGTATGCCATTTTTACTATAACTCATTTTATGAGGGGTTTCAAGTAGTGACACCTGGAGGAATTTCATAAAACACATTGAAGAACATTGTGTAATATTTTCAGATCTTTATTCATTATAGGTGCATAGTTATGATTATTTTAAGTTAAGGTTGTTGACTAATCCAAAACTAGTCATGTGAGACTAAAGTAAAGTTTGATGAAAATGCTAGTCTCTTGTTGCTA
Source organism: Picea engelmannii (assembly GCA_009831015.1). Lineage (NCBI taxonomy): Eukaryota > Viridiplantae > Streptophyta > Pinopsida > Pinales > Pinaceae > Picea > Picea engelmannii. The sequence continues at coordinate 156,853 of ML795633.1, forward strand.
AATTTAAGGAAGGTTTGCAGGTTGAGGTAGAGGTTGGTGCATGGTTGACGCACTTGTTTATGGTACAAGTTGATTACATGTTGTTTGGTACAAGTTGGTGCATGGTTGATGCACTTGTTTATGGTACATGTTGATTACAAGTTGAGGTACAGGTTGATGCATGGTTGATACATGGTTCAGGTTATTGGTACAAGTTTTTTGGTCCATGTTTATTGGTACAAGTTTACAACAATATATCTCACAGTGATAGTGTGAAATTGGTTCCATCATTCTACTTATACGCCAGGGTGGTTGGACGGGGCAAGGACAGGTGGTTGTAGCCACCTTTTGGTTGTAGTAGGAGAGCATAGGGGGTTGTAGACTTTTTCTGGTTGTAGCCAGAGAATTGGGGAGTTGGAGCTTCCCTTAGGTTGTAGCCTAAGAAACTAGGGGGTTGGAGCCTCTTTCCAGTTGCAGCTGGAAAACAAAGGAAGTTGGTGCTTACAATGAATGTAATTATTCAAGACATATAAGAAAAAGAATTCTGTGATTTTCTCCCTCTTTGGGTTTCTACGTAAAAACACCGGTGTACTGTGTATGTGTATGATTGTTCATTTGTTCATTGTTTATTTACTCTGCAAATATTGGATGATAATGCTACATTGATATAACACTTGCATTATATGGTTAAAAAGGATTAGATTTCTCTATTACTGATTCACCCCCCCTCTCAGTAATCCAACATATACATCAAGTAGATTTATCATCAATGTCCTTAGAACAAGTATAATTCATCATCTACAAACTTCGAGATGATTTTATTTCAATGTCTTAAGAATAAGTAAAAATCATAATCTGTAAAGTTAAAGATGGTTTGATATCAATTTCCTTAGAACAAGTATGATCCTAAGTTTCCTTCTATGTAAATACACCACATCAGTTCAAGATTCCTATATTTGTGACAAATAAAACAATTCATTAGTTTTTTTTAAAACTTGGCCAAAACTTCCTTTTGATAATGTGTCAAACTTAAACTAACCTTGTCATGTGACGAACATAACCTGATGTTGTAATCTGATCAACAAAACCAAAAGTTGCAACATGATGAACATAGTAATGTTGCATTGTGATGAACATAACAACTTCACAATATGACAACCATAGTAACATCACAATGTGTCAAACATAGCCTCGTCATCGTAATGTGCCAAATATATCCATATTGTTGCAATGTGACGAACATAGAATTTTCATCGCAAAGTGATGAACATAGTAATGTTGCAATGTGACGAACATAGTAGTGTCACAATGTGACAAACATAGTAATGTCACAATGTGTAAAAAATATCCCTGTCGTCGTAATGCGATGAACATAACCCTGCCATAATAATGTGATGAATATATCCATATTGTCGCAATGTGACGAACATAGAGTTGTCATCGCAAAGTGATGAACATAGTAATGTTGCAATGTGACGAACATAGTAGTGTCACAATCTGACAAACAAAGTAATGTTGCAAAGTGTCAAACATATCCCTGTCGTCGCAATGTGACGAACATAGCCCCATCGTCGTAATGTGATGAACATACCCATATTGTCTCGATGTGATGAACATAATAGTGTCACAATCTAATAGACACAACAATGTTACAATGTGTCAAACATAGCCTTGTCGTCGCAATGTAACAAACATATCCCTATCGTCATAATGTGACGAACATACCCATATTGTCGCAATGTGACAAACATAACCTTGTTGTTGCAAAGTGATTAACATATTAATGTTGTAACGTGACAAACATACTAGTGTCACAATCTGACAAATATAGTAATGTCACAATGTTTCAAACATAGCCCTGTCATCACAATATGATGAACATAGCCCCGTTGCCATATCAATGTGACGAACATAGCCATATTGTTGCAATGTGATGAACATAGCCTTGTCATCACAATGTGATTAAAAATAACACCATCGTCACAATGTGCCACAAATATCCTTTCATCATAATGTGACAAACATTTCCAAATGTCATTGTGTGACAAACATAACCTATTGTCCCAATGTGATGTACACAACCCAATGCCGCAATGTGAAAAACATAGCCCAACATTGTAGTGAGATGACCATTTCCCGATGTTGCTATGTGACAAACATAACCCACTATCATATTGTGACAAACCTATTCCAACACCATGTAATGTGTCAAGCAAAAACCCTACATCACAATGTGACGACCATAACCTTACGATGTCATGTGACAAACAAAACCTGATGTCACAATATCACTAAAAAAACATGATCAACATTGCAATGCAATAGTGTCATATTAAACCATGGTTAAACATAATCAACATGGTCCAACATAATCAACACACATGATCTTCGAAGGTCGGCCATGGACATGGTCACCCATAGTCAACCATGGTCAGGGTCAACCATAGTCAACCACGGTGAAGGTTAACCATGAACAACCATAGTCAACCACTGTGAAGGTCAACCATGAACAACCATACTAAACTTTGGTTAAGCTCAACCATGGTTAACTGTAGTCAACCATGGAAAACCATAGACAACTATGGGTAAGGTCAACTATATTAAACCATACTCTTCATCATGGTCAACAATAGTCAACCATAGGTAATGTAATGTTGAAACTTAGTCATAGTTGTTATCAATGAAATCTCGTCCGCACATGGTTACAGGAATCCAACATCTCCAAACAACTATTAGTTCACCCATGGACCAAAATTGCCAAAAATGCATTCCTAAAAGGTCCAAAACTATACAACCAGTTATAAAATCAGGATGCACTATGATTATACAGGGAGCGCGCACACATGCGCCATCAAGAAATGTAGGAAAAGTGCACATGCGCGACTGTGGATGCTAAAATCTGCACACACCTTAGAACGATGCATTTATGATGTTGGTCGGCCTCCCACCCACTTCTGGTTCAACTTCCAAGTTGATTTGACATCCAAATCTCGGCTGAATCTGGCTGGGTGGCTGGTCAAAGACCTAAGGGTACCCTAAATGGCCTCTTGTTCACACTAAAAGCTGGTTGAATAATGCCTCAAAGTTATGCTATAAAAAGAGGCCATGTGTGCACTACTTTTTCAAGGAATTCATTTGTAAGGTTATGTTGCTGCTAGTCTCTTGGGGAATCCTCTTTTCTCATCAAGAGAATACTAGCACCATTCCATTTGAGCTATTCACATCACCTTTTGAGTGAATTATCTTGGGATTCTTTCACCATTTCTTTCAAGTTTTCAAGTTGTAAGAAGAGCTCAATCTTGGGGGTTCAAGAGCCCTCCCTTGGGGGAAGAGGGGACCCAGAGTCTCCCTTTCTCTTTAGTGTTTGCTTTCCACTAATACACTCCTTTCCATTGGTGGAATGAGTCTTGTTTATTTCTTGTTCTAATGATCTTATGCACTCTAGTTTAATTCCTTTTATTGTTATTAGTTTAGTTTTTTTGTTTATCTTGCATGCTTTATATTTCTAACTCTTTCCTTTATTGTTGTCTTGCCTAGCTAACCCAACTGGGCTTGTAAGCATCTCTAATTTGCTCACTCAAGTGAAAAAAGAGACGCAACAGATTGACGACTCCACTGGGGAAAGGTATCAATTTTCTACTCCATTTGGGTTATTTTAACTCTTCTTTTTGTTTATTTAACCTACAGGTACCATAACTGACCCAAGCCAACCTACAGGAAGCCAAATTCAAAGATGAGTTGAAGGAATTTCATCCAGAATTTTCTTCATGGCCATGTGACAGTTGTGCGAGGGTTTATTGGCCCACAGTTGCGCTTCATGCGCATGTGCGCCAAAATCACTGTATTACTCAATGCCTTCTGCACACCTGCGCCCTTCAGTCTCTTTTAGTTCGCATATTGGTGCTCAAAGTGCCTTTGTCTAGTCTGAGACCCACGCACCTATGAAAAAAAATACACATTGTAATATTTTTGTGATCTGTGGAGGGCCCATAGCCTTCTTAAAGTTGATTCCATGCATGTTGTAATCTGCACTACAGTTACATTCCCTCTCCATATAAATGGATTAGTCAAAACACATAGGCCCTTAGGGGTTAAAATTATAACTTTCCCTCTCTTTTTGTTGTTTTGCCACATGGATGGCTCGCTTTGACTAAAGTTGAGTTGGAATCATTCTACATCACATATAAAACTTGCATTGAGACCAGAAATTGGATATCAATCGTTGAGTATGCTCTTCTCTCGCACTTCAAAGCGATCTTGAGAAGCAGAAAGAGGTTGTGGGACAATTTCATCTCCCTTAAAAAGACAAAATCTTTAGGAGAGGACAACAACCCCCTCGGGACTCCTCTTAGTTTATTTTTCAAAACACATCTTAAGATTGTAAGGGCCCATACATGCCCACATGCTATAAATATAGGATAGTGTTGAAATTTTCTTTCTTAGATTAACTCACTAGGGAAGTTTAAAGGTTTTGTAACGAGCCCATACATGCCCACATGTTCACAATCTAGAATAGTTTCAAAGTTTTCTTAGATTACATCATATTAGGGAGTTAAAGGAATAGTAAGGACCCACATGTCCACATGCTAGTTTCATAGGGAATTTAAAATTCTCCAAGGTTGTACCAATGGCATTTAGTTAATTAGGTAATCAAAGACTTGTAAGGACCAAGCGAAGTCCACATGCAACAAGGTAACACCTAATTTATTAAAAATATTGGCACACTTTCACTCATTCACACACAAAAGTCACTTCTCACTCACATAGTTTTCATCTTGAAACGTGGAGGTTGAAGTAAGTTTCCTCCAAAGGGATTCTGAAACACCCCACCCTTTTCTTGATGAAACTATATTCTCCCACTTAATTTCAACAAGATTGGCTCACACCCCCAATCTCTCAAACAACCACATCTAAATTTTTTCTAAAAAACTCACTAAGTTTTCCTCCACAAGAGGTGCCAAAAGAAATTTTTTATTCTAGGTAGGATTTCAGGGATAGGCATCCAAATAACTCCCCATTATCTGGTTCTCACATCTTCAAAACAATAGAAGTTGTCAAATAGGGAACTTTAAATCATCCAAGTCAAGTGTTCCCAACACAATAAAGCAGGGAGATACTCATGAAGGGTTGAAGGCCGAGGTCCAGTTGTTCTATGCGTCCCCCCTTGAGGCACCCACGTCTTGGATGGGATCCAGCTCGTGACCCATTTCTTAGGCCGAAAATCTAGATGTCGCACTTTGACCGAGGTACCTAGTGACCAAATTTTAGGACATCTACCCAGGTGGAAATTATGGGCTGCAATTGCACCTTGATCGGATTTTGTGTGGCTATTGGGAAATATCGCCAGTTCTTTCGGGATATGCCCCCTCTACCCCTCATTATAACTGATTACTTCATCCTTCACTAGTTTCTCTTCTGGTGGCTTCAGACCCCACTGTCGAGTGCTATTGGAAGGTCCAGTGCTATTTGAGAGGAAGGACGTTACGAATTTTAGGACACGAGAATTTATTTTCTTTGTTCTCCCACGCGGACAAAATTCACCTATCCACATATATGCTTCTTTATCAAAACACTTTATGTATGATGCGCTTTCTGATTACATCTGATTTGGAAATATATTGTGAAGGTACAAAAATTGCAGCAAAGGCTCTTATTTATTTATTGCTCTCACCACCATTCACACACATTTACTCAGCTAGTCGGACATCATAGGGGACCCACAAAACCCCCGTCGTTCCAGACATTTGCTAAATCTCCCTCCTATTCTAGGAGGAGTTCCTAGTCTTGCCAACTCATTGGATCCACCTTCTCACACCCCTGTGAGTGCTATTGTCTTGGGATCATCTTTGCTTGGTTCCACCTTACTTGGGTCCACGTCCCAAGGTAAACCATCCACTCGCTCTCCTTCAAACGAAAGCGGGTGGCCAACTTCTTCTCAAGGGGGAACTACAAACCCACCTAGTCCCCTCCAAGGGTCAGGTACCCAAAACACTCACACCATGGCTGGAACTAACCCTCCACCACCACTCCAGATGCCATATTTGGCTTCTGTAAACATACCAGATCTAAGAAAACTCACAAATGATCCTATATTGCATGACCCCACATGGCCTGCAATGCCTACCAAACTACCTTCAAACATCCCCAAGTTGGAGACGACCCTGCCAACCATGTCATGAATTTCCACTTATGGTGCTCTTCCAACAATATTATGGAATATTCCATCTGAATACGATTATTTCAACGCACACTCACTAGCCCATCAACCAAGTGGTATGTAGACGAAAAATCAGGGTCCCATGCAACTTTCGAGTCTTTGGCCAAAGCATTTTTTACCTTCTTTCAATTACCAATTTGTCATGACAATGGTCTTGAAATACTCTCTGATTTTAAACAAACCTCAGCCACACATATCGTTGATCACATTCACGAGTGGCGTCGACGACGTAGTTTGTGCAAAGCAGAAACCACCAAACAACAATGCCTTGATTGGTTTCTCAGATCACTTGTCTCTCTCCTCGGTAAAGATGTGGCTCCTACCTTCCCTCAATCAGAAGAATAAGCCATCAATAAGGATCAACAATACGACCTCATCTATTCACAATCAAGATACTTGTACGCAGTACTACCTGATCTCCCAAGACCCATGCCATTTGGCCAAGACAAACCAGGGATGTCTTACTCAGTAGACAGATTGATTGGTAACACCACACATCACAATCCACAAACCCAACAACCACCAATGTATGGCACACCTCAATATCCATCGGCCTATGGAGGGCTCCCTTATTATCCTTCACCCCCTTATCAACAACCATATCCTGTTGCCCTTCCTCCACCTACTAGTGGGCCACCATCGACACCCAGAATACACCCACCTATCCAACCAAGTTCTGGTACTCCCTCCACCTCAGCTTATACCCTAAGTTCTAGCGAAAGTGCCACGCCTTCCTATGTACCTTACAAATCATTACCACAACATAATCCATACTTTCAATTTCCTAGCCCTCCACAGCCCATGGCTCCACCACAAGGACACCCACACACTGGGGTTAATTTTATTCAACCCTCTCCCATTCCGCAATATCAAAATTTTCAACAAATGAATACGGAAAATCCGACCCATCAGTCGAATAATGTCAAAAAGAAAGGCAAAAACCAGAACAATAATAATCCAGGGCAAGGAGGAACTCACCTCTAACAAAACCAACCTGCTGAGGGCAACCAAAACACAGGGAACCAAAACCCTCAAGGGGGAAATAATAAACGCCAAGGGAAAAATAACAACAATCTTCAGACCAACTTCCATTGTGCCCTTTGTGGTGAGTTTGGTCACTATACTCACCATTGCCCCCAAATTGCTGAATTTAAATGGATGAAAGAATCTGTAAGTGGACCACGTCCCCCAGCATCGCCTACCCCCCAGTAGGCCCCACATCAGTATGTGCAACAACCACCCCCAGCCATGCTGCAAAACCCCATCCCACACCAGGGCGTAATGAACACCCAAAAAGACATGCAACCTACCCTACCACAAATAGGACAATATCCCAATTCGGGCAATCCTGCCGATCACACTATCCTCCTCACTAGTGAGGAAGAAGTTCTTCTACAAACATGCAATCGTCAATATAGTGCAACCCTTGAGTCTACTCCCACCACCTCAGATGCACCCCTAGTCACAACTGGGCCCCCTTTTATGATTCCCCACCCTAATACCGACCCACCCCTTTGTATTCCTCGCATTCCCTTACGCAGGAATGTCCACAACCCTCAGGCTAGGGCAGCTCATAATTACAGTTTGGTTGATGATTTGGCACGATCTCATGCTGTTATGTCAGTCTTAGAAGTCCTTCAAACTTGTCCTACTCAACGGAGGTCGTTACTTTCCGCCCTCGAGGCAGTCGATCCTGCGGATACCCAACTCATCACATTTGATCTCAATAGTGGAGAACCTCACCTCCCCGCTCTCATCTCTTTTCAAATACCAGTTAAAATCTGAAACATTACAGTTCACTCCTGCATCATTGATGAGGGTGCATCCACATGAATTATGTCAATATCTGTATGGTAGAAACTTGGTTCCCCTGAACTTATACCATCTGCCATTACCTTAAGAGCCTCTGACGGATGACCATCTAGTCCCGAAGGGCTCTTCCAAAATGTCCCCGTAGAACTCGGGGGCAAGACCATTCTCATTGACATTGAAGTTATCAATGCCCCACTCGATTACGATATCTTGTTCAGTCGTAGCTACATGTATGCTATGAAGGCAGTTTCTTCTTCCGTATTTTGAACCATGATGTTCCCCCATAACGAGAATATCATTACCATTGATCAAGTTTCACATTATGAGCCTAACACTTCTGCCAACATCGATAACATTCTCCCTTTCATCCATACTAATCCTGAGGCGTACCCACTCATTGAGATGGGCCCCTAAATTTTCAAAGACCCATCCTTGTTAGGAAGTTACCATGGTGCACCACCACTCATTCATCCTTCCAATCAGGTATGTGTCATCTCATCCAAGAGAAATGACATTGAGGATACTCTTCCTCCCAGTGAGGCTTCTCTTATATCTGATGTCCCACTAGTCGCATAACTCCTCCCTTAAGAATCTCCCGAGAACTTGTCAACTCCACCAGTTCACGATTTCACCTCACCATAGGGCCATATCCTAGTTTGGGAAACAGTTCCCCAAGCCATTACTCAAATCCCCTTCTTCTACCCCCCACTGGGCGTCCAAGATTTTCAAGTAGCTGCAATGCTTACCCTTCCCAATATGGTGCTAGCAATCCCAGTATGGTATCTACATCCACCAACAATGGTTCCTCAACCATCTCTCCCTCCTCAAACCGAAGGAGTTCCGATGCAGATTCCAATACCTACTCCAGAAGAAACACCCTCACCCCCTCTTGCTAATTCCACAACTATAGCTGGGGGCAGACGAAACAAGAAAGAGCCCATCGCTCCTCTCCCTCCTCACATCCAACCTCCTTGTGCACTCTGTGAGAAAGAAGGACACCCCACTAATCGATGTCCCTCTCTCTCTGAGCTATGCAATCTAATCCAACTCCCCCATGCGACCACATCGCCCATGGCTTCATCAATCACACCCAATACCACCACAATGTCATCCACTACAAGCAATAAAGGCTTGCGAACCAAATTCGCATGTGCCATATGTTCAGAGTATGTCCACTATACTCATCATTGCCCCACCCTACCTCAGTTTCGACAGACACTCGCGACAGTACACCGGAGTTTTCAACAAAACCTCTCTACCTCCATGTCATCAAGTACCCAAAGCACTGACATCCATTATGTCACCACTTCAGTCAATGAACGTATGAGATGTCCTTGAACCCTATGTGAATCACTTTATCATTTTACATATCAATGTCCTATGATCATCGAATATAGGCATCGCCAAATGGACCTTATTCAAAATGCTACACCCCCTCTAGTGCCAGTGGAATCAATGATTACCCCTACTCCATCTCCAGAGGTTATTCATATCCTTTCTCCTAAACTTGAAGCACTCCCTACTCCCCCATGGTTCTTGGATGACTTATACGAGGATTTACCCCCAAATCCCCCCAATTCCCCCGTTCATTTTCCCATGAAAATTTTACGCCCGACTACCATTTTTAACCCTCAGTATCTCGATATTCGGTTTATGTTGAGCGAACCATCACAATCTCCTTGCGTCACTCCCCCTACTTCTTCATCACCAGATGACAATCACATGGTGACAATCACCAATATTACTCTTCTGGATCCCTTGTATTCCCGACAATTCCACTGTGACGAGGACATACTCGAAGAATTAACCACCCCCGACTTCCCATGGGATGTGTTACACCACAGATCGCTCTTCCTTTCACAGGAAGACTTCACGCCTCTTAACCAACACCCCATATATGCAGTCAAAACCAAGGATGTTATCCCATCATGGCATATCGACTGGTTTAACAACCCTATCCCTGCCCCTCATGATTTTGAAGAAGGCAATATGGCCAACATTCCCCCCACCATAAAAGTCGATATTTCCATAAAAAATGGAGTCGTCGAGGAAATCACTATTGGAGCCGCATGCACTCCTGAGGAAATTACTGCCTACAAATCTCTCTTCCAGAAATACCAGGACATTTTTGCCTGGTCATACACGGAGATGCCCGAAATCGACCCCTCTATCGTCAAACATCGAATAGACACTTGGCTTGATATCACGCCTGTCTGCCAAAAACAACGACCGCTACACCCATCCAAAGCAGCGTCTATCAAGGCTGATATTGATAAATTACACACCGCCGAATTCATTTACCCCATCGCCTATACGTCATGGGTCTCCAACCTCGTCCCTGTTAACAAAAAACAAATCACTATTCATGTATGTACGGATTTTTGTGACCTCAATCACGCCTGTCCCAAAGACATCTTTCCCATGCCCTTTATCGACCAAATTATCGATGATTGCACCGATCATGAGGCGTTGTCCTTTATGGATGGTTTCTCTGGCTACAACCAAATCCAAATTCACCCAGCTGATCAGTACAAAACCACATTCACTACCCCCTGGGGTAATTTCGCATATTGTGTCAGGCCTTTTGGCCTCAAGAATGCTGGAGCGACATCCCAATGAGCCATGACATACATCTTTCATGATCTAGCTCATATCATCCTCCCATATTTGGATGACCTCACCGCTCAATCCAAGAAACACACTCAGCATCTCGATGATCTACGAATCATCTTCCAAAGGTGTCGTCAGTACAATATCTTCTTGAATCCCCTCAAGTGTGTATTCTACGTCACTGCTAGCCGCCTTCCTGGGTCATTGTTTCCCAAAGCGGTATTACCGTGGATCCCCTCAAAGTCCAAGCCATCATGGAAATTCCCCCTCCTTGGAATTTACGCTAACCGCCGAGCCTACAAGGCAAAGCTAACTTTTTACGGCACTTTGTCCCAGACTATGCCACTCGAGCACACGGTTTCCTTTGCTTACTACGCCACGAAATCCCATTCCACTGGGATGAACATGCCCAAAACTCTTTCGATGATCTTAAAACGACACTCTCCAACGCCCCTTTAATTAGTCCACCCGACTATATCCTCTACATATCGGCCTCAACCATCTCAGTAGTAGGATTTATCGTTCAAATAGGGGATGATGATCGCGAGCATGTCATTTACTACATTAGTCAAAACCTCTCAGGGACACCCTTGAAATACAATCACGAAGAGAAACTAACCCTTGCAGTCGTCCTCGCAGTCTAGAAGCTGTGCCATTACATTCTGCTTCGAACTACCAAAGTCATAGCATATTCCAACCCCATGCAATACTTGCTCAGTCGTCGACAACTTAACGATAAATTTTCTCAATGGATCGTCATCCTTTAGAAGTACTATCTCGAATTTTCAACACCCAAGAGCAAGAAAGCTCTTGTCCTCGCTGAACTCATCACGACTTTCCCCTTCGATACTACCAGTTCCTCCGTCAATACCGACTTCCCCAATGAACATCTCTTTTACATCCCCTCGAATGACCCTTGGTATGGCGATCTTCTCGTCTATCTCCGAACACAAAAATTCTGAAACCACCTCTCCAGAGATGATCGCCGATGTATTCGTCACCAGGAACCCCACTACCTCCTCATCAGGGATATCTTATATCGGTGAGGGGTCGACACCATACTCCGTTGATTCTTGATTATTGACGAGACTGATAGAGTCTTGAAAAACTACCACAACGACGCTTGTGGGGGCCATCTCTCAGGGATGTCCATCGCTCAGAAAATCACCCACATCGCGCGTGATTTGGGGGGCCACCCTCCCAAAAACCCACCGTATGGCCATCCGTATGGTCCTACCCAAAAATTGACACCTAACTACTGTACAGGAGGATGAGACCACTAAACTAACTCTCGCACCCCCCGGATCAGCTTCCTCTCACTCCCGAAATCTCTGAATCTGCTCTGGAATCTCCTTTCCTATCAATATAGCAGCAGGTACAAATGAGGTGGCAATGTGGGCCCTACAACTATATATAGGCCCTTTTTGCCAAAACTTCCATACTCCCATCTAAGAGCTCCGGACGTCCATTTTTCGATCCATCTTCAACCACGGGATTAGGATCCCGCTGCCTACACAGTCATACTTCCCGGGTCACCATCCATCCCCAGCCCTCGGGGAGCCATTTTCTCATACCCCGTTCAGGTACACATGCTCAGGTTCAAAATGATCAAATAACTATTATATGTTCGTTATCTTCAGATATTGTTCACGTCGGGTATTTCGTTTTAATGTGTGCAGGTACTTAGCCCTCACAAATCCATGCAGCCCCTTCAGGTATATGCTCGACACTAGCATGTAGTCATTCCCTTTGAATATCAACTGCATCTTCTAGTTCCACCCTCCGACATCTGCCTATAGGATACCCCCATCCATCTTTGCAGTACTCTCACCTCCGCTGCATTTTCAGTGCTATCGCTCGGTAGCACTCTTCCCCACATGAGTTGTCCCATTCTAAGTTCCCCTTGACCCTTCAACACTCATGTTGCTTTCACCCCCTAGGTATGGGAGTCCCAATAGTCTTACGCATGTTCAAGAATCAACCACAAACTCCTTCTCCTCATATTGCTAGCCTGACCCATGGACTCCCAGGATATTTCTTCACAATTCTCATTGGACTGCACCCCTGCAGTATCATTAGCCCCCCATTTCATCCAACATTAGTTTGCCCATCTGCGAATTTCCCTTCATTCATTTACCTCATACAGAGACTCACCCATGGCCCCCCTCACCCTCCACCAGTTCCCTACACAACTTGCGCCCTCATAAGCCAAGCCATCTTGCACCGGGGAACCCATTTCTATATTTGTACACTCATCCCCAATTATTTATTTATTTGGCAATTGTACAAAGCCTTTGCTTCTAGCATTTACATAGCTTTTTGTCGTCACCTTTGGTGACCTTCTTCTTTTGGCAAATGAAACCCATGTCACTCTTGGTTGGGACATCAATTATCTTCTACTCCTGTTGACATCGTCCATAAACCCTGGGTATCTCACTATCTCTGTACCCTTGCTCTCTGAGTTTGTCCACTTTTTCACGCCTCTGGCACCATCTAACCCCCTCCTAGTCGTCTCCCTGACCCTAGGTCTAGTTTCATGGTTGCTGCCACACCCCCTTTATCCCCAACCAAGGGCAGTCTCGAGTCTCACCACTTCCTGATGTCATCTATGTTACTCATAAGTTCCTGATCTTCTCCAGTGGATTTCATGAAGCCCTCTGCTTCTTGGAGTCACATCTCCCTTTCTGTCGACATCAACATAGTTTCGATACGGGCGACAGTGTCTTAACTCTCATTACCTTCACAATGAGGAGTCTCAGACGACATAGAGAGAACCATCATTACTCTTTGCTGCCGTTGAACCCCATGACATTCGACTTCAACACTTTCTCATGTTGCGGTGGGTGTTACTTTGCGACTATTGCAGTTGTTTTTATATTTTCCAAAGACCTCTGAACATTGTTAGGCCATCAATGCCTGCGAATCATCGACACTTCTTGTAGGTTTCATCGCCTCTTTTTCCGATTTTGTTCACCATCAGAATTGTCCTCTACTATTATCAACCCGCCCCCGAGGGCGCTGCAGTCATCTTCACTAAAACACAACTTCAGTTACTGTATTTCACCTTTTTTGAGTTATATGACACGAGCATGGGGCATGCCTGCCTCATTTGTACACAGTTTTATTTTTCTTACACCTTGTGAAAGGTTTAGGTCCTACAGGTTCCCCTATACCCTCCAATGGGTCGCTCTTGATACTCTCATTCTCGCTCTTTCTTACAATGGTACTCTCAGTAGAATAAACATTGATGAATTTCAGCTATATTTATGCTCCTAACCTCATCCATCAGGGGGCATCTGTTATCACTGAAATCTCGTCCACCCATGGTTATAGGAATCCAGCATCTCCAAACAACTATTAGTTCACCCATAGACCAAAATTACCAAAAATGCATTCCCAAAAGGTCCAAAAATATACAACAAGATATAAAATCAGGGTGCGCTATGACTATACAGGGAGCGCTCGCACATGCGCCATCAAGAAACGCAGGAAAAGCGCACATGCGCACAATGCACGACTGTGGATGCTAAAAGCCGCGCACACCTTAGAACGGTGCATTTATGATGTTGGTCGGCCTCGCACCCACTTTTGGTTCATCTTCCAAGTCGATTTGACATCCAAATCTCGACTGAATCCAGCTGGGTGGCTGGTCAAAGACCTAAGGGTACACTAAATAGCCCCTTGTTCACACTAAAGATGGTTGAATAATGCCTCAAAGTTATGCTATAAAAAGAGGCCATGGGTGAACTACTTTTTCAAGGAATTCATTTGTAAGGTTATGCTGCTTCTATTCTCTTGGGGAATCCTCTTTTTTCATCAAGAGCATACTAGCACCATTCCATTTGAGCTATTCACATCACCTTTTGAGTGAATTAGCCTTGGATTCTTTCACCATTTCTTTCAAGTTTTCAAGTTGTAAGAAGAGCTCAATCTTGGGGGTTCAAGAGCCCTCCCTTGGGGGAAGAGGGGACCCAAAGTCTCCCTTTCTCTTTGGTGTTTTCTTTCCACTAATACACTCCTTTCCATTGGTGGCATGAGTCTTGTTTATTTCTTGTTCTAATGATCTTATGCACTCTAGTTTAATTCCTTTTATTGTTATTAGTTTAGTTTTTTTGTTTATCTTGCATGCTTTATATTTCTAACCCTTTCCTTTACTGTTGTCTTGCCTAGCTAACCCAACTGGGCTTGTAAGCATCTCTAATTTTCTCACTCAAGTGACAAAAGAGACGCAACAATAGTTAAGGTCAAACATGGTGAATGTCATCCATAGTCATGGTCAACCATGTTCATGGCTAGCCATGATCATCTATGGACAACAATTGTCAAACATGGTTAACCATTGTCAACATGTTCAACCATGGTAAGGGTCAACCAAGGTCAACCATAATGAATGTCTACACAAGTTAACCATGGTCATGGTCAACCATAATTCACCATGCTCATGGTAATCCAAGGTCATAGTCAACCATAATTATCCATGGTCATGGTCAACCATAGTTAACCATGGTCATTGTCAATTAATGTATTAATGTATTGATACTTTAATAATGTATTTATTAATGTATTATTACTTTAATAAGGTATTACTAATGTATTACTTTATTGTTGTATTGATACTTTAACAATGTGTTAATTAATAATGTATTAATTAATTAATTAATACATTACATTATTAATGTATTAGTACTTTAATATGTTACATTGTACATTAATGTATTAATACTTTAATTTACACATTACGTTAATGTTATAATGTATTATTAATGCATTAATACCTTAAAAATGTATTACTAAATACATTAAGTTCAATGTATTACTACATTATTAATGTATCAATATTTTATTGATGTTTTAGTCTATTAATACTTTAGTAATGTATTAATTAATAATTTATTAATCTATTAATTACTTAATACATTACAACATAAATTAATGTATTAATGTCATCCATAGTCATGGACATGGTGAGTAATGGTTATTGTAATGTACCCCATAAACATAGTAATTTTTTTATTATAAGGAAATAAGGAGAAAATGTAACCTTATTGTTATTAACATGGAGTCCAAACTCCTAATCGCTAAATTGTTTAGGTTCCAACCAACCTTTAGCTTAGAATTTATGTATATACTTTTTATTACATCGTGCTTTATTATTATAAGCTAAGTACAAGGATTTGGAATGAATTTCAATTCCAATCCTACCTTTTATTAAGAGGGTTCCCAAATGATTTACTAAGTCAATAACCCCTTGTTCCTTACTTACTAAAAATACTAGGGTTTGAATGCATGTAGCATATCCATAGGATCACTCATGGAAATTTTTTGAGGGTGTCTATAATCATATCTAACCATGAATCACCATTGTGCTTAGAGAGAGTTCACATCCGAATGTGTTTTTTGGAAAGTCTTACTTCATGTTGCGTATGGTAAAATATATTCTTCTAAGTTTCATTTTTTATACTTTGGTAAAAATTAAGTACTACACAAACGGATCTACCCATAAGATGCGAAAGGATTCCATGACTGTCCAAGGGCTTCCACAATCCCCGCACAGAGTATGACTAGGATAGGGTTGACTGACACAGAGTAAATGTGATAGTTGTGCCATTACTCTGCGTTCAGACAATACTGGAGAAACCCCTTGATTTGTACCAAACCATAAAAAAACATGTTGTTCCTCTCACATGGCATCTCCAACTTCGATATTAGGAGGTACAATGACTCACAACTGAACATAAATTGTGTTGGGCTCGAGGTAACTCAATTTATGAAACATATTTTAGGGTGAAAGAACTCTAATATCTGTCATTTCGTAAGGCAAGGTTTGAAATATTGGTTTCCTGTTGTTCCTGAATATTCCAAAATTCCTTGAACTCTTAGGAACTTATTCCAGTACCAGATACAAATGGAGGTCGTTTCCCAAATCAGGTAACAAGTTATTCTTTGAACTAGTATTTAAACCTATTTATCTATGCACTATACGTTTGCCGAATCATTTATGGATTGAAACCACTGTGTGAAAGGGATTATCTCTGGTTTTGTTTTTGAGTTTATTAGTAGAGTAAGATTTTTGTAGCCTTTAACTTATACTTATATTTCTTAGCCTAAGAGATAGTATAAGAGATGATTCCTTATGAGCTCACAGTTAAGACATGGTAAATTTCTTGCTGAACACGTCGGTGTTTCCATTCAATGGTACATCCTCTAGAAGTGATGCAGACCCCCCCAACCTCTACATCAGCAGGGTCCGCTGACCTCTCGATCAAGGATCATTCATACACTTCCCTTTGAGTCGAAGCGACTCTTTTAGTTCCCTGCTGGAACCCTTGAACAAATCCACAGGTCCTTCAGAAAACCCCACCTGCGTGAACATGCACAAGGTGAGAGCTTCACTTCCATGCGACCATGGTGATATGACCTCAGACCACACCAAGAGGCGCCTTTCGCGAATCGGGATTCATAGGTTTCAATTGCAAGCGCCCCGACTCTTCTCCTCTAAACCACCAAACTACGAAATGGATTCTAGCTCCTCCCTTGGCTCTCGTTCACATAACCACAACCCTGTGATCACCGGCTAACCCTCAAAGGGCCTATCACATTTCGCGATATCACAATTTCTCTTACAAGTGTTCATGGATCCTTCCATCTCTAAACCTCGAAAAGGGCCTAACGACTCTTTGGATCCTCCCTTAAGCCTTCTCCATGTGACCTGGTCCCATGACCTAGGGCTATTCCTCCACATCCTTCGGATTTCACGATTTGGGGAATCGCGATGCAATTCCTTTCCTCCTTTCCTTTTCAAATCCCTGAAACCCGAAGACCCAATACCATCCGAGTCTATGGTCCAGATCCTCCTCCTCGATCAATGGTTTAGATTGAATATGGACCTTTTTCCTTTCGGGATTTTGGTGGGGTCTTCACCTCCAAACCCTCGGTGATCAAATCCTTGACGGATTTCAGATCTCTGCCACGCATCCTCTTAAGTGGACGCCCCTAATTATTTCGGGGAATCTCCTTTCACAAGTCTGGGGAAGTATTCCCCTCTAATTTCCTGGTGCCCAAATCTCTGATGGGTGTGGATCTCCGGCACCTGTCACTCCAGATCCGATGGCTGGAATGATTTCGCAATTTCGGCGATCGCCATTCGTCACTCCTCGCCACTCTTTTGCACCTATGTTCTGAAACCCAGACAACTTCTGGATCTTTGCCACCTGTCCTCCAAGATGGATGACTCTGATGCTTTTCGAGACTTCGTGGGTTGCGATGTCTCCTCCATTTTTCATTTCGATACCCAATTCAAAAAAATACGTGGATCTCCGCCACGTGTCCTTCCAACGGTGGACGGTCCTGATCTTTTCGGGACTTTGACGGGCCTTCTCTCCTCTTCATATACGAGGGTTAAAACTCATGCACCTTCTCTTGGATCCAACGGCTATTAGTCCGTGCACTTAGATCTGATGGTTCAAACTTGTTTCCTCCTTGCGTGCTCTTTTGTGCATCTGGACGTGAAGTTCAACGGTCTAGATCTCGTGTCTCCCACTGATCTAATGGTAGTTGTGCTCCTTCCTCCTGAGATTGCAATTTCTTCCTGACTTGGAAAATTTTCTAAGTATCAAAGGTCTCGACCTTCGTTCTTTCTCCTTCCTACGAGCCCTGCAACCTTGGTCTCGACCGCGTTCTTGGGACATTGTACCTCTTGAGCTTTAAGACTTAGAGTAAGTCCTCTCTTGGCTCCCACTCATGCGATTGACCTCCTGAGCTTCGGACTTGAAACAAATTCTTCCTGTGCTCACTCCTTGTGCTTGACGAGCCTTCATATGGTTGTCTATCAACACTTCACTCGAGTGTTGAACTAGTGCACTCCTTACACAGGTCTTTGTCCTCCTTGAGCTTCAATTTCTCGGACCTCAATGGTCTCTTCCCCTTTCTCTCCTTGAAGGGATGGAAGTGTCCTCTTCTGCAACTTCCTGCTCAAGCACGACTTACTGAGCCTACAGGGTGTTCAGTAACCCTGTGAGTGTCTTCCTTGACACTTCCCTTATCTCAGAACTCTAAAGAGATTTCTCTCCCATGCACTTTATGCACTCGCTCGATGCCCTCCTGGCAGAGCTTCTACAAAACCTTCAGTGATTCTGTCTTCTCTCTCTCTCTCTCTGTGCCCTCCTCTGCATAGTCTCACCTCCAAGGTGTTCAACAACCTTGAGGCTTCTCCCCGAGTCTAAGACTTCCTTTGGTGCGCCCTCCTGGCACGTCTCTGTCTGAATTCCGCAGAACTCAGAAGTGCACTCTTGCACTGGCTTACAAAACCCTCAGTATTCTATCATGCAACCTCTTGCATGAAGCCGCAAAGAACCCAGAATTGAAAATCAAAGAACTCTGAACATATAAGAAAATCTATCTATCTCCTGTAGATGGAATCTAACATACATCTACATCATAAAACAAACACATACATAGCATTCATGAAAGACACATAAACACATAGAAATAGATATGCAGGAAAAACTGCTCTGTATTAACATAAATGTCTTATTACAATGTGTTCGAGCTCAGACTGCAATAGAGTCTCGACTCTCTCCTCTTCCTCTCTCTATCCGAATTCAAAAATAGATGCCAAGATCTTTTACATGAGGGGGCTCTTCGAGATCTTCCCTCAAACTCACCAACTCTCATTAATTACAATGAATTTACATTCAGTTACATTGAATGGGCCATCTAATCCGTATTGGAGTTAGATCCCCTTCTACCTGTCATCCATTAAGGTGACACCAACTACAACATGCTCGAAGGCATGGATTTAGCTCTACCATATTTACAAACATTTAATTTCAATTTGAATTTTGAAAATGTGAGAGGACTGACGCCTCTCCTCCTTGAATGCGCGCTTTGAATGTTCTGCATTGCTGGCGCGTTTGATGGTGTGGAGAGATGCTCCTGCATCATACTCTACTGCCGCAAAATATTCATGAGCTTCCCAACATGGCTGTCGAAATCCACTTGGATCCCAAATAGTTCTCTGTATTTTTCCATCTGCTCCATCGCCTTACTGTTGCTACTGCTGCTTCCCTCCTGCTATGGCAGGCTTCCTTCTGCTAAGATTCTCCTTGCTGGAATATTTTGTTGTTGACCTCAACATCAACCTTCTGATTCCCTCAATTACCTCGTCCAGCTGCTCCAGTGGTTGGCTCTCTTTATGCAATCTCCTCGGTTTCACTTCTTCCTCATTAGTGGGTAGATCTACTCGATCTCTCTTGTGATTTTCTCCACCTTTTGTGGCCTTAAATTTCCACTTTGCTGCAAAATTCAGTTTCGCAGTCTCGTCACTGAGTTGTTGCTCAACTTCTTCCTTTGACAGTTTTGTCTCTGCCATTTCTCCTTGAGCTGGTTCAACTCCAGCCTCCTCCAACTGCTCCCCAGACTGGAATTCCGATTCACCCTCTGTTGTATACCTCAGCGCTATAGTCATCATCTGTACAACTCCCTGGCTAAAATTTATGAGCAATTCCTTCGAATTCTCCTCTGTTAACATCATTAATATCTCCTTGCAGCCGTGTTTTGGTTCTAGATGGTCTAACCAATCCTCCAACATCCTCAATTCCATCTCCCACAGGGTGAGAAACTCATCTGCGTGCTCCTCTTCTGATGGGGTAGATTTTGATGTCTGCTCCATTCCTTCTTTCTCTTTGATAGTCACAACTGGTTGTCCTTCTACTATTGTTGCATCTGTAGCACAGGCTTTGGTCTCAACTGGGCTATATGGCAGGAATACCTCTATCCATCCAATGATAAGAAAGTGTGTCTGATCCTTCTCCATCAACTCTCCTTGCTGATATGAACTCACCTCTGAGCTCATCTTCTCTCCCTTGCCCACTTGGAAATATGGTATTTATTCTTTTCCCACCTGGCAGTCTATGAGATCCCCTAGTGATCCCATCTCATTGCCCACCTAGAAACTTGAAAGTTCCTTTCTGCCCACCTGGCAGTCTCTGAGATCTTCCAGTGATCTCTTCTCCTCATCATCACTGAGATTTCTCCTAGCTTTTGGCTCACAGACGTGAACCACTTCCTCCATGTCTCTGAGGATTTCAACATACCTCATCCACCTTCTCAACAATTGTTGCTGTCCTCTGGCCAACAATCTCTGAATCGACCATTTCACCTTCCTCCTGATTGGCCATTCGTATACCCAACGTGTTCTTGCATCCTGCTGCATCTTTAATGCAAGTTGTTCCAATCTCACCCTCACCTCAGTGAGTTCTTTGTCCATTTCATATTTTCCCTTTTGCTGGTGGTCCTTGCCTTGACCATTCCTATGGATTTCAGTAGCCATCTTCATCCTCCTACATGCCCTCCTGGCAAGTCCGTTTCTCTCACTCTGCGATTGAGAGCACTTCCAACATCTCCTACAGTCCACCCGACTGTACCATTTGTTGCTGCATCCTGCAACAATCTTTTCACACAGAGCATCAACACTCTGTCTTCCTTCAACTCTTGATACCACCTGATGGTATCGAACCATCTCTTATTTACTTTGCCTCCCTCTGCCTGAAATCTACAGACAAAAAGTGGCTCTGAGGGCCTATCGCATTTCGTGATATGTCAATTTCACTTGCAAGTGTTCCTGGATCCTTCCATCTATGAACCCCGAAAAGGGCCTAATGACTCTTTGTCTCCTCCCTTAATCCTTCTCCATGTGACCCGGTCCTATGACCTAGGGATATTCCTCCACATCCTTCGGCTTTCACGATTCGGGGAATCCCGATGCAATGCCTTTCCTCCTTTCCTTTTCAAATCCCCGAAACCCAAAGACCCGATACCATCCGAGTCTACGGTCTAGATCCTCCTCCTTGATCAACGGTTTAGATTGAATCCTAGCCTTCTTCCTTTTGGGATTCTGGTGGGGTATTCACCTCCAAACCCCCGGTGATCAAATCCCTGACGGCTTTCAGATCTCTGCCACGTGTCCTCCGAAGTGGACGCCCTTGATTCTTTCAGGGAATCTCCTTTCGCGAGTCTGGGGAAGTCTTCCCCTCTAATTTCTCGGTGCCCAAATTTCCAATGGGTGTGGATCTCCGACACCTATCACTCCAGATCCGACGGCTCGAATGATTTCACAATTTCAGCGATCGCGAGTCCTCACTCCTCGCCACTCTTGTGCACCTATGTTCTGAAACCCCAACGACTTCTGTATCTTTGCCACCTGTCCTCCAAGATGGACGACTTCAATGATTTTTGGGACTTCGCAGATTGCGAAGTTGAAAGACTCCTCCCTTTTTCCTTTCCATACCCGATTCCACAAAATACG
Organism: Picea engelmannii; assembly: GCA_009831015.1. Classification (NCBI taxonomy): domain Eukaryota; kingdom Viridiplantae; phylum Streptophyta; class Pinopsida; order Pinales; family Pinaceae; genus Picea; species Picea engelmannii. Next base: position 178,776 of record ML795633.1, read on the forward strand.
TGGATCTTCGCCACGTGTCCTTCCAACAGTGGACGGTCCTGATCTTTTTGGGACTTTGATGGGCCTTCTCTCCTCTTTTTATATGAGGGTTAAAACCCATGCACCTTCTCTCATATGCGACGGCTATCAGTCCGTGCGCTCAGATCTGATGGTTTAGACTTGTTTCCTCCTTGCGCTCTCTTCTGTGTGTCTGGACGTGAAGTTCAACGGTCCAGCTCTCGTGTCTCTCATTGATCTAACGATAGCTATGCTCCTTCCTCCCAAGCTTGTGATTTATTCCTGACTTGGAAGATTTTCAAAGTATCAAAGGTCTCGGCCTTCTTTCTTTCTCCTTCCTACGATCCCTGCAACCTTGGTCTCGCCTACGTTCTTGGTACGTTGTCCCTCCTAAGCTTTGGGAGTTAGAGTATGTCCTCTCTCGGCTCCCACTCCTGCGCTCGACCTCCTGAGCTTCAAACTTGAAACAAATTCTTCATGCGCTCACTCCTTGTGCTTGACGAGCCTTCAGAAAACTATCTATCAACACTTCACTCAAGTGTTGGCCTAGTGCACTCCTTACACAGGTCTTTGTCCTCCTTGAGCTTCAACTGCTCGGACCTCAATGGTCTCTGCCCCTTTCTCTCCTTGAAGGGATGGAAGTTCCCTCTTCTGCAAATTCTTGTTCAAGCACGCCTTGCTGAGACTACAGGGTGTTCAGTAACCCTGTGAGTGTCTTCCCATGACACTTTTCTTATCTCAAAACTCGAAAGAGAGTTCTCCACCGTGCACTCTATGCACTCGGTCGATTTCCTCCTGGCAAAGATTTTAAAAAACCTTCAGTGATTCTATCTTATCTCTCTCTCTCTCTCTCTCTGTGCCCTCCTCTGCATAGTCTCACCTCCAAGGTGTTCAACAACCTTGAGGCTTCTCCCTGAGTCTAAGACTTCCTCTAGTGCACCCTCTTGGCATGTATCTATCTGAATTCCGCAAAACTCAAAAGTGCACTCTTGCACTGGCTTACAGAACCCTCTGTATTCTATCATGCAACCTCTTGCATGAAGCCACAAACAACCCAGACTTGAAAATAAAAGAACTTTGAACAGATAAGAAAATCTATCTATCTCATGCAGATGGAATCTAACATACATCTACATCATAAAACAAACACATACATAGCATTCATGAAAGACACATAAACACATAGAAACACGTGTGCAGGAAAAACTACTCTGTATTAACATAAATGTCATATTACAATGTGTTCGAGCTCGGACTGCAACAAAGTCTCTGATCTCTCCTCTTCCTATCTCTATCTGGCTTCAAAAATAGATGCCAAGATCTTTTACATGAGGGGGCTCTTCGAGCTCTTCCCTCAAACTCACCAACTCTCATTAATTACAATGAATTTACATTCAATTACATTGAATGGGCCATCTAATCCGCATTGGAGTTAGATCCCCTTCTACCTGTCAGCCACTAAGGCAATACCAACTACAACATGCTCGAAGGCATGGCTTCGACTCTACAAGCCTGACAAACATTTAATTTCAATTTGAATTTTGAAAATGTGAAAGGACTGGCACCTCTCCTCCTTGAATGCGTGCTTTGAATGTGCTGCATTGCTGGCGTGGAGAGATGCTCCTGCATCATACTCCATTGATGTGAAAAATTCATGAGCTCTTTCTCATGAGCTTCCCAACATGGCTGTCGAAATCCACTTGGATCCCAAACAGTTCTCTGGAGCTGTCCATCTGCTCCATATCCTTGCTACTATTGCTGCTGCTTCCCTGTTGCTATGGCAGGCTTCCTTCCGCTCAGCTTCTCCTTGCTGGAAGATTCTACTGCTAACCTCAACATCATCCTTCTGATTCCCTCAATTACCTCATCAGAATTCTTCAGTGGCTGGCTCTCTTTATGCAGTCTCCTCGGCTGCACTTCTTCCTCATCAGTGGGTAGATCTACTCGATCCCTCTTGCAATTTTCTCCACCTTTTGTGGGCTTAACTTGCCACTTTGCTGCAAAATTCAGTTTCCCAATCTCGCCACTGAACTGTTGCTCAACTTCTTCCTTTGACAGTTTTGTCTCTGCCATTTCTCTTTGAGTTGGTTCAACTCCAGCCTCCTCTAGCTGCTCCCCAAACTGGAATTCTAATTCACCTTCTGTTGTAGACCTCAACGCTGTAGTCATCATTTGTTCAACTCCCTGGCTAAAATTTATGAGCAATTCCTCCGAATGCTCCTCTGTTAATATCATGACTGTCTCCTTGCAACCGTGTTTTGGTTCTAGATGGTATAACCAATCCTCCAACATCCTCAATTCCATCTCCCACAGGGTGAGCAACTCATCTGCGTGCTCCTCTTCTGATGGGGCAGATTTTGATGTCTGCTCCATTCCTTCTTTCTCTTTGACAATCATAGCTGGCTGTCCTTCTACTATTGTTGCATATGTAACACAGGTTTCAGCCTCAATTGGGTTGTATGACAGGAATACCTCTATCCCCCCAATGATAAGAAAGTGTGTCTGATCCTTCTCCATCATCTCTCCTTGCTGATATGAAATCACCTCTGAGCTCATCTTCTCTCACTTGCCCACTTGGAAATATCAGATTTCTTCTCTGCCCACCTAACAGTCTCTGAGATCTTCCAGTGATCTCTTCTCCTCATCATCACTGAGATTTCTCCCAGCTTCTAGCTCACAAACATGAACCACTTCCTCTGTGTCTCTGAGGCTTTCAACACACCTCATCCACCTTCTCAACAACTGTTGTTGTTCTCTGGCCAACAATCTTTGAACCAACCATTTCACCTTCCTCCTGATGGGCCATTCATATACCCAACGTGTTCTTGCATCCTGTTGCATATTTAATGCAAGCTGTTCCAATCTCTCCCTCACCTCAGTGAGTTCGTTGTTCATTTCAGATTTTCCCTTATGCTGGTGGTCCTTGCCTCGAAGATTCCTATGGATTTCAGTATCCATCTTCATCCTCCTACTTTCCCTCCTGGTGAGTCCGCTGCTCTCACTCTGCGATTGAGAGAACTTCCAGTATCTCCTACAGTCCACCCGACTGTACCATTTGTTGTTGCATCCTGCAACAATATTTTCACATAGAGCATAAACACTCTATCTTCCTTCAACTCTTGATACCACCTGATGGTATCGAACCATCTCTTATTTACTCTACCTCCCTCTATCTAAAATCTACAGACAAAAAGTGGCTCCGAGGGCCTATCACATTTCACGATATTGCAATTTCGCTTGCAAGTGTTCCTGGATCCTTCCATCTACGAACCCTGAAAAGGGCCTAATGACTCTTTGGCTCCTCCCTTAAGCCTTTTCCATGTGACCCGGTCCTATGACCTAGGGCTATTTCTCTGCATCCTTTAGCTTTCGCGATTCGGGGAATCGCAATGCAATGCCTTTCCTCCTTTCCTTTTCAAATCCCCAAAACCTGAAGACCTGACACCATCCGAGTCTATGGTCCAGATCCTCCTCCTCGATCAACAGTTTAGATTGAATATCTACCTTATGCCTTTCGAGATTTTGGTGGGGTCTTCACCTCCAAACCCCCAGTGATCAAATCCCTGATGACTTTCAGATCTCTACCACGCGTCCTTCGAAGTGGACACCCTTGATTCTTTCAGGGAATCTCCTTTCGTGAGTCTCAGGAAGTCTTCCCCTCTAATTTCCTGGTGCCCAAATCTCCGATGGGTGTGGATCTCCGACACTTGTCACTCTAGATCCAATGGCTGGAATGATTTTGCAATTTCGGCGATCGCGAGTCCTCACTCCTCGCCACTCTTGTGCACCTATGTTCCGAAACCCCAACGGATTTCAGATCTTTGCCACCTGTCCTCCAAGATGGACGAATCCGATACTTTTCAGGACTTCGGGGGTTGCGAAGTCGAAAGAATCCACCCTTTTTTCTTTCGATACTCGATTCCACGAAATACGTGGATCTCCGCCATGTGTCCTTCCAACGGTGGACGGTCCTGATGTTTTTCGGGACTTTGACGGGCTTCTCTCCTCTTTGTATATGAGGGTTAAACCTCGTGCACCTTCTCCCAGATCCGAATGCTATCAATCTGTGCGCTCAGATATGATGGTTCAGACTTGTTTTCTCCTTGCGCGCTCTTCTGTGCATCTCGACGTGAAGTCAACGGTCCAGATCTCATGTCTCCTGCTGATCTAACGGTAGTTGTGCTCCTTCCTCCCGAGCTTGCGATTTCTTCCTGACTTGGAAGATTTTCTAAGTATCGAAGGTCTCGACCTTCATTCTTTCTCCTTCCTATGAGCCTTGCAACCTTGGTCTCACCTGCTTTGTTGGGACGTTGTCTGTCCTGAGATTCGAGACTTAGAGTAAGTCCTCTCTCATCTCCCACTCCTGCGCTAGACCTCTTAAGCTTCGAACTTGAAACAAATTATTCCTGCGCTCACGCCTTGTGCTTGACGAGCCTTCAGACGATTGTCTATCAACACTTCACTCAAGTGTTGGCCTAGTGCACTCCTTACACAGGTCTTTGTCCTCCTTGAGCTTTAACTGCTCGGACCTCAATGGTATTTGCCCCTTTCTCTCCTTGAAGGGATGGAAGTGCCCTCTTCTACAACTTCCTGCTCAAGCACGCCTATTTGAGCCTATAGGGTGTTCAGTAACCCTGTGAGTGTCTTCCCTTGACACTTCCCTTATCTCAGAATTCGAAAGAGAGTTCTCTCCCATGCACTCTATGCACTCGCTCGATGCCCTTCTGGCAGAGCTTCTATAGAACCTTCAGTGATTCTGTCTTATCTCTCTCTCTCTCTCTCTCTCTGTGCCCTCCTCTGCATAGTCTCACCTCCAAGGTGTTCAACAACCTTGAGGCTTCTCCCTGAGTCTAAGAATTCCTCTGGTGCACCCTCCTGGCATGTCTCTGTCTGAATTCCGCAAAACTCAGAGGTGCACTCTTGCACTGGCTTACAGAACCCTCAGTATTCTGTCATGCAACCTCTTGCATGAAGCCGCAAAGAACCCAGACTTGAAAATCAAAGAACTCTGAACAAATAAGAAAATCTATCTATCTCCTGCAGATGGAATCTAACATACATCTACATCATAAAATGAATAGATACATAACATTCATGAAAGACACATAAACACATAGAAACACACATGTAGGAAAAACTCCTCTGTATTAACATAAATGTCTTATTACAATGTGTTCGAGCTCGGACTGCAACAGAGTCTCGGCCCTCTCCTCTTCCTCTCTCTATCCGAATTCAAAAATAGATGCCAAGATCTTTTACATGAGGGGGCTCTTCGAACTCTTCCCTCAAACTCACCAACTCTCATTAATTACAATGAATTTACATTCAATTACATTGAATGGGCCATTTAATCCACATTGGAGTTAGATCCCCTTCTACCTGTCATCCATTAAGGCGACACCAACTACAACATGCTCGAAGGCATGGCTTCGGCTCTACCATCTTTACAAACATTTAATTTCAATTTGAATTTTGAAAATGTGAGAGGACTGGCGCCTCTCCTCCTTGAATGCGCGCTTTGAATGTGCTGCATTGTTGGCGCGTTTGCTAGCATGGAGAGATGCTCCTGCATCAAGAAGGAATGAGACACTCATTTCCTTTGTTCCAGCTTCAGAAAATATTATATTGTATGTTTTTACTCTTTATACTGTGTATGGGTACTTATCTTTCTTTTGCGTGGATTCCTCTTTCGTGAATATAACTCTCTTCTATTTTCCATTATTAAATATTATTACTGTTTTCTGCTCTTAAATTTTACATGATGAATCAAACACATTGTTGACTCCTCTGTTTTTTGTATCCAAACTTTACAGTGTATGAGAGAGTCACTGTTACTTGCTACATAAATTTTTGAATGGACTGAGTTTACTGTTGTTAAATAAATTCATATACTACGAAATATAAGGAGATTTTGGGCGTTTTACAAGGGTGAGATGTTACCTGGTTTTGTCAAACTACACCAAGTATTTTCCATATTACAGTGATTTTAGACCCAATTAATTTTCTCCTGAAAATAATTTGACTTAGGATTTAGATAGATGAGGTTATGACCTTATTTCTATCGTATACGGTCCTCCAGTAGCACTCCTAGTAAAAATAAAACTTTCCTATACAACATTGATTCCTCCTATTTATAAATAAGTCGTTATCTATGTTTTCCATTACTGGTTTCACTAGGCCCAATCATTTGTTTTAGGGAATAAATAATACACGCAATAACAAATATTTTTCATTAATTCTATACCAAATCCAAAGTTTATGAAGGTTATGGTCAATTCTTCGAAGATTATCTAATGTTTATGTTTTGAATTGGTCTATATAGATACAAGTTTTAATGATGGGTTCCTTTGTTTTTTTTAGGAAACCCATCAGAATTGTGCAATCAACCTTCTCAACGTGCCCACTATGTTCCATCTTATTCACCTTACACCGAACAATGTAGGTATTAAATTTTGAAAAAAATTAAAAGAAAAGTAATACTACCCCTTTAATTCTTCTATACAAGTAATGGTTTTATCGAGTATTTACTGGTTGTGTTTATCCACAAGAAGGAATAATACTAGAATCATGATCACTACAGGACTTCAAGATAAGTTTTACGATCTTCTTGCTAATTCTTTATTTTATAAAGTTAGGATAAAACTTTTCCATACTAAGATTCTTATCCATGCATTGTAGGTTGGAAGAATTTCATTGTCGCGGAGGTCAGAATTCAACAAGTGAAAGGTATTCAGGTTCCAATCTTGGAGTTTTGCGTGTGAAGTTGTAGACTTGGACTCTCTTCTCTTTACCCTTCAGAAGATGATTCTCTTATCTAGATAGGGATTTGGATTTAATCCTTCACTGTTGAAAAACTCTAATATGGATACATAAACTATATTATATTTATGTAGAGATAGTTCAAAACTACTAACATAACTGACAATATTTTCTTTTGAACAAAACAAAGTTATCTTGTTCCCATTGTATTTCTGTAGCTTCATAATATATACATACAATTTTAACTTATCATTGTTTAGTTCTGTAGCTTCTAAAGTATGCTCATGATCTGCATTATGTATACATGTTTGTTCAAACTTGTTTCACACATCTCTATAAAGTCAAAATATTCATTTCCTCTTTCAATGCACCAAATTTTCCAGACATTCCTTGGCTGTAAGATATATAAAAAAACTATAGTACCATTGCATGGAAGTTCTTCTAAAGTTTAAAATTCCCTTTTTCATGATTCATAACAAAAAT
>ML795633.1:186960-197697 GCA_009831015.1 Picea engelmannii
CATGGTGAACCATTATTGACCATGTCAACCAAAGTCAACCTTTCCTTCCCAAAGTCAACCAAGGTCTACCAAAGTTAACCATGGTCGAGGTCAACTATAAGAAACCATGGTCATTGTCAACCATAGCTAACCATAGTCATTCATAATTAATGTATTGATACTTGAATAATGTATTACTAATGTATTTATTAATGTATTAATAATTTAATATGTTACATTATACATTAATGTATTAATAATTTAATTTATACATTACATTAATGTAATAATGTATTAGTAATGTATTAATAGTTTGATAATTTATTGCTAACATAATTAAGAACAATGTATTACTACTTTATTAATGTTTAAATGTATCAATAATATTAATAAATACATTATTAATAATATATTAGTTATGTATTACTTTATTAGTGTATTAATACTTTAGCAATGTATTAATTAATAATGTATTAATGATAAAAGTTACACTATATTTGTCTTTGAACACTCTGCAACATATGTTATGGTTTCAGCTACATAATGTGCATTGGAGACTTGGGACATTGGAACATTGCATAATTTTTGTGCTTTGCATCAAGTGGAATTTTGGAATAATCTCATTAAAAAGAAAAAGATCCACCTTCCTAATGAGCTTATTCCGTTGTGGCCTCAATGAATGGCTAATAATATCGCCATGGTGAGTACGAATACGTCGTCTCAATATCAATACATACTTTCTAAATACATGTTCAAAAAACTTAAGTCACACTTTATTTGTTCTTGAACAATGTAACATATGTCATGGAATGTGCATTGGAGACATGGGACATCACATAACTATTGTCCTTTGCATCATGTAGAATTTTGGAGTGCTCTCATTCAAAAATCTCAAGAACCATCTGCACTAGGGAGTAATCTCAAGAACCATCCATAGTAGTATGAAATATCAAATTGTGTGAGATCTTGTTAATAATACATAGATCCATGCAACTTTCTTGACAAATATAGAAGTAAGTAAGTTGATCTTTTTGCTACCTATAAGAATATAGAGGAGAGGATGCCACTAGTTTTTTTGTAAGTTGGTAAAGGTTCATAACATGATTCAAACAATGATATGCATATTCATTTGTGGATGGTGTGGATGTAATTATTGTACCACGTGTAATGTTGAATCCCACTACTTATTGTTGTTATACTCCATACATAGTGCATGGACATGAGTCTGATTTACCACCTCACTATGGCCATATGTTTATGGGTGGAACTCTATAAAAAAATGTATTTAATTTACAACCAAGAAGATTCCATATATTTTTCCAAAACTAACATTGAAATATGGATATATGGATTTTCTATCCAAGAAAATTGTTATAGGTAAGACAAAACATGTCCATATATATACTTAAATAAGTTATCGAGTGTTGCTTAGGTAGTGGCAGTTTTGCTGCATGATATACCAATTACCATTTTAGAAAATTTGCATGAAATCACAAATATGCAATCATGCTGACAAATTTTCAGGGGAAACCAACTGATGAATCCCATGGGTATGGATTCCCATGGTATGGATAACACCCATAGAGTTTGATAAAGTCCAAGCTTGTCATTTTTTATTGACTAGAAAGAGAGCATTGTTGAATATATTCATGAACTTGTTTTTGCATTGCAGGCCAATAAAAGTAACACAAGTGTTGTTGTAAGAGATTTTCCTAACCTAAGAGCACACCTTATATAGGGAAGAATGAGATTTTATGAGTAATAGAAGCTTGGTATCAGAATCTAGAAGAACATGCAATTGATTAAGCTAATAATTCTCCATCTTTGATAGAGTAATATTAAAAGGATGTTTGATCAATCTTTGTTGGGAACTGTAATGCATTCATTATACTATTGAATGTGGGGTATAATTTATATTGTCTTCCATTCCTCATAATTTGTAATTACCTTGGAATATTCCTTCTAGGTTTTCATGATTCCGTGCAAACTATGTTGATGTCTACAGTTTATTAATTCAGATGATGAAATTTTTGATTTTTCCATGTACATGATGAAAACTAAATAAATTAAAAAAAAAATGCAAAAAATTATTATGACTTCCTCTCTGAGTTAAGATGAACTATTCGCAGTTTGCCAAAGCTTGCAGTTTGTGGGATCTATTTCTACTTTATTTTTTACTTGTAGTTGTGGGAAAATGATACAGTTTCTTGAGGTCCTAGTGGGGATTAACAAATCAAATATTTTGTCTTAGTCACCTAGTTTGAATTTGGAAACTATGAATCTTTTTATGGTGGACTCTTGGTTTTCCGCTTTGACATATATGTTTAGAAAAGTTTGTTTTTTTAACCCTACAATATTTAGGAATACATACAAGATTGCAATATTAAAGTAAAACCAGTCTCAAATTTTAATCTTAATTGCTTTAAATATCAAACTACTCATTGATTCATGATGTTGTGCGTCCATGCTTAAAAAATATAAAAAAATCCATGTCTTCATTAATGAAATGCCAATAAGGATTCTTGGAGGTAATATTCACAAAACATAAACCCTAACCCTAATTCCACTCATCGCAACAAGATCAGTAGGATTCTAATCATTGTCATTTTTATTTGGCCTCATGTTTCAGTCCCATCATAGATCCTACCATGCCATAGTTGTGGAAAAATGCTACAGTTTCCTGAGATCCCCAATGGAGATCAACAATTCTAAGATTTTGGCTTTGTCCCATGGTTTGAGTTTGACAACCATGAATATTTTTATGGTGGACTCTTGGTTTGTTTCTTTGTGTATGTTTATAAGAGTCTATTTTTTTAACCCTACAAAATTTAGGTATACATACAAGATTGGAATATTAAAGTAAATCTAGATTAAAAAATGTTAAGCTTAATTCCTCTAAATAACAATATGTTTATCGATTCATGATGTTGTGCCTCCATGCCAAAAAAACTAAAAAAATCCGTGTTTGCATTAATGAAATACCAATTTAAGAATTGTTTGAGGTAATATTCACAAAACCAAAACCCTAACCCTAATGCCACTCATTGCAACAAGCTCAATAAGATTCTAATCATTGTCATATTTATTTGGCCTTAGGTTTTAGTACCATCAAAGGTCCTACCATGCCTTCCCTTAGCATCGTCGATTGAGTTTTTTTCTTTCTAAAAGCTAAAAAGAAAAAATCGTGTAATACTTGAAAAGAGAGGTGAGAAAGCAAAGCTCTTGTAATAAGTGAAAAGAGAGGCAATGTAATTTCCCCATTTTTGGATTCCCCTTCTTTATAGTTGGAGGAAACCTTATGGGTCTATGTGAGCCTGGCTAGAGGGGTAAATGGAGGTTACCAGGGGCTGAGGCAAATTGGAGGAGTTATATGATTTCAAGCCTAGTTCATTCACCTTATTTAATCATTACAATAACTTCTGCATATTTCGTTCTTGATTTTGTGGCATTCCAACGATTCCTGTGGTATTATTGAGTATAAATTAATTAAATGCACTCAAGGGGTTATTTGGGCCATATTGTTGGATGAAACACCTTCGTGTAATAGCTCGTTGGAATCATGATGAAAAAGTCTAAAGGTTGGGATGATGAGAAAGGAACTTCTGGCATTCGGGAATGACTTACAAGCCAAGTAATCACTTTCTGGAATTAAAAAGGGGTTAATTAATTATTAAAGTGATTTTACTAAAGTTAAATTATAAAGTCACTTTACTTCATTAAAAAGGGTAAAAGGGTCCAAAAAAGGTCAACGAAAGAAAAAAAGGAGGAATGAGGGGCACCCTCTCTCATTATTCACTTGTTATTTTCTAAAATTGCATTGAGAGAGATCTTGTGGATTTGGCTCTTGGGACGAAAAACCTAGAGAGTTTTGGAGATTAGTTTCAGTGGTGAAACTATCCACCCTAGCTAGTCAGAGCATGACCTCTGAATTCTGTGTCCAACTACACGATCTTCTTCGCCTCGTCCTGGACACTCTTTGTAGTCCATATCGTGTCACATACAAACAAGTGTTTCTCAGGGTCCTTTGACCCTGATCCCTGAAAATCATGCATTCTTAGTGTATTATCTATCCCTTCCATTGTACTCGGTGTTGTACTTACCCTTGGTGACGCTGAATGAATATGTTTTTCTACTATTCTTCCACTATTATGACTATTTCTCTGACTTCCTCCACTTACTACAATTTCTCTTGAACAAGTCTTGATTCTTTCTTTAATTCTTAGTGATGCATACGGGGTTGTGGGTTCAACACATATTCTAATCTGAGATGGAATTCCTTCTTCTGTTGAACAATATTGAGGATCTCTTTCTTTCCTTTTACTTTCTCCGTATGGTGTGATATGAAGAATAGCGTAGGGGTCACTTTCCTTGAATTCTCTGTGTTTCTCTCCTTTCCTAGCCATAGTCTCCTTATTACTATACCTAAACCTTTTCCCATAGAAAAATAATCCAATCTCTCTGTCTGATTCAATATGCTCTCTCAGTATCCTCAGTCCATCCAGTTCTCATTCATCCTTTCTACTCTCAGACCATCCTCGGGTCATCCCCCAGTCCCCCTATGTGCATGAGGGTGCCTAGTTGTCATAATCCATTTTCATGACATTCTTATCGCACAATAACATTTTTATCCAAGTAGACAATGCGCTCAAGTATCTTTTGCGTGGACCCTTGAAAAAGTATCTCTCTACGAAACTATAAGACTCGGTACAATCTACTGCAAACTCTGTAATATAACCCCCCAATATACTATTCAACCAAAAATATACTGCGTAAGAAACTGTATTACTTACTGCATTCAACTGCCTGATTGCTTTAGGGGTCCAGTTTCCCGAAGCATCATCTCTATATCTCCTAAGGTTCTCCACTAGCATTTCCAACCATTCAGTCAAAAGTATCGAGAATTCATCAAAGAAAATTTCATGTAGATCCGTGAAAACATACCTTGGTAACCACTGTTCATTGCTGAGCTGAGGCTTTCTATTATGTTCTCTAGGAAAGTCTCGTTGATTCATCTCTAGCCATTCTTTGATTTCTTCCTTATTCGGCCTCCAAAATATTCCCCTCAATTACAATTCTTAGTCCCAACAATGGAACCATTTGTTGATGTGTAGTGGGAAGACCCGAGATTAATCATTCAAATACCAACAAAGCCTTTAGACACCGACCCTTTTTGCATCACCTGCAGAGTAAGTGAAGTCTCACCCGAGGCATCTAGAGGGACTGTAGGAACCAAGGTTCTGCAGTGATGAGGGGAAGCAGGGCATTCAACCTATCATTTAATCATGTGCGCAATTCCTATTACTTAACAATTTAACATTCAACTTATTCTATGCGAGATACTCTCCCACTTAACATTCATTTAATTACTAGATACTTCAGTGTGTGGCATTATAACATCATACTTCACCCAACTTCGGGTATGTCCACAACAAATGGATTTATTTATTAGTCATTGATATTTTTCTTACAACTGCACACTGCGCTAGAAAATATGCAACAATAACATTACCCAAACTTGCCTAGTTGTTTTGTTGTAGTGCGAGCTTTATTCCTCGGTCATACCTCATCTTTTTCATGCATATCTCTTCTTCAATATATTCACATACTTCTTTGCTCTATTCACACACACACCTCTACCCAAAAACCCAATACATATTTATACATCAAAAATATGGTTAAGCATGTTACAAAAGTGGACAAAATGTCCCCAAAATCCTAACGGTCTATAACCATTTTCCATCTTTTGTGCGTTGCTCCGTCGTGCATCCTTCTGTCTCGTGCTTTGACTCCTTAAAGTCTTCTCTTGTCACGCACTCTGGTCCATCTTCTAACTTCCTTTTATTCTTTGACTTCTTCTGGAGAAGAACCCAAAACTTATCCAAAATTCCTATCCAACAAGGAGATTAGGGAGACTCGGAAGATACCAGGGAGTTATAATTCCACCTTCTCAGCTCTAATTCCTAAGGTGGATTACCCTGATACATTTGATGATTTCACACTTATTTCCTTATGTATTTGTCTTTACAAAATCACCTCTAAGGTGATAGGTGTTAGACTTTGTTGGCAACCCCACAATATTTTCACCTTTTAAAGCGCCAAGTAATAATTTATGTAGCTGCCTACGCTTTGTCATATAAATATTGCTATTTGAAGGTGAATTTTTGGCTGTAAAAGGGTGTTTCTATTGTTCCTATTTTTCGTTTTCATGCTTCGTTCATGACTGAAAGCATGAAGGAAGCATTGAAACTTATAATTGTATTGCAATTGTGTCTAAGGATTATTTCTCTAGAAGGGTAAATGTTCTTACAAATATTTAAAGGAATGTTGTTTTGCTTTGAAGCTTATCTCCTATCAATAAAACAGTTGTTTTAAGTTTCTCATGGGTTATGAGATATTTCTTGAGTACTCAAATGATACACGAAGAATCGATTGGCAATAGACTATGGTTTTGTTTCATTTATAATTTTTGGTAAATCATTTTTATTTCGTGGTCGTTATGCGTTGGTTCATAAAGCACCTCTTCTCCTAACCTTAGAAAATCAACACCACCCTTTACACAATGATGAGATTAAAACACACCTGGTCCTGTTCTATACTCTGTTTGAGGTGGAAGTTTGAATCGACAGGTTCATCATTCCAAGTTAAAGTCTTGGGTTTCGCCCTGTACTCCTGACATTCATTACACAAACCGCCTGATTTTCGTGTTTTGAAACCCCCTATGCTCTCATTTTGGTCGCTCTAGGGTATTGATGAGTATTATTCCTTTGGTTTTTTCTATGGTTTCCTCTATTTTTGAAACCTTTCATACTCACAATGAAATCTGTCTCCCTTCGTGATTGCTTGTCCGAACCCTTATGGCCCCTATCGTCCATGTCGAACCAAATGGCTCCCAAACCTTGGTTCTGTATGATGATGCAAGTGATGACCTCAAGAGTCAGGGTTGGGTTGAGTTTCTCAAGAAATTCGAGGGTTACAACTTGCATGCAGCCCAAGAGTTCCCCCTCTTTCGATGGATGCTGAGCCAAAGTAGGTGATGTTCAATTGGAAATCACCAAGGAATTTTTGAGCGAGGCAACGGGCCTTCCCCTTATCGGGAAAAAATGGTTTAAGAATTCCAAGTTGGAGGAGGTGCCATGGAGTCTGTTCATTACCTCTCGGAAGATCTAGTGATGTGACAAAGGTATGCCAATTTCTCTATTGAAAGATAGATGGCATGGGTTACTAGATGTGTTAAGGCAATTTGTTACTTGTGAAGGACGCTAAGGGCTTGTTTTCCTTTACCACATAAGATTGTTAATGCACTTCATCGATTTTCAGTTAAACATGCCATTTTATTTATTGAGGAGTTTATATAAAATGGCTAAGAGATATAAAAGGCAGAGTTTGAATTCCAGTTTATTCCACCATGGGTTAATTAGGTTGTTGTTAGCTTTGAAACTACATGGCGATGATTGGGATACTTTCCTAACTTGCAACGACTTCGTTACATCAAATGCTGTAGAGATGCCTATGGTTGATAAGCCTATGCTGGAAAAGCCCCTTGTTCCTTCTAGTGACAGACTAGTTCTCTTATGCAAAGAACCCTGTGATGAGGCTGCGCTCAATGAGCCTATGTTCAAACAACAATATGCTAACCCTAGAGTCATTAAATCTCTTAAGCATGATCAGTATGTTTTCCCTAACACCATTGCAAAGACCGTAAATAGGCACTCGTGCAAACTGTCAAAGAACAATTCAGACATAGGGTTTAATAAAAAAAGAGTTGGGAGATTAATCTTGAGGAGTTTACGCAATAAAAAGAAATCTCATGTGAGCTTGATCAAAGAGATCGAGGTCCATGAGAGCTCCGATTCTGAGATCGAAAATTTCTTGGCAAGGGAAGACCCAAATTACCATAAACCAGATCTCAGTCAGGCGTACAATTTTGTAGATAGTTTGCTACCATGCCTGAAACATAACGAAGATTTTCCAAGGATCAAACTTAGTCAAAAAACCACAGTGGACAGTGGTAGCGTTTTGACACACAGTCATGTGTTTCCTCAACCAGCTGTTCCAGATCCACGGTGTGAAGTGTGTTTGCATTGGATAGGCAAATATTACACAAATGTCCCCTTCCTTCAAGCGAAGATCAAAACCCTCGCATCTCAGATTGACTCATTAACAAGTTAAAAAAATGAACTCAAGATCAGTGCACAAAGACAAGGAAAACACTTGAAAAGAACTAGAAATGTCATAACAAAAAATGCTGAGTGCGTCAAAGTAGTGATCAACTCTGAAGTTTTATGAGTCAAATTTAGTATTCAGTTGAAAGGTAAAGATTTGTTTTTATATTAGTTGTGCTTTTATTGATTTTTTTTATTAATATGGTTTGAATTAGATTTATGTTGTTTAAAATAAGACTAGCTACAGAATCGATAGATTTTGTAGCCAGTCAACTCTCATAATTTTTTTTGGAAAATATTAGTTGAATAAATGCCTAATTTCTTCATTTCGTTTTCTTTCAGGATATCATGTATCTTGTGGTGATCTCAAAAGATGGAGTATTTCTGGGCTTATTTAATTAGCCATTTCTTTTGGCTCATTTTGTAAAACATAAACAAACCTTTTATAATTTTGGGAGATACAATTTGATATTGAGTGGTTTTATCACCCTCTATTTTTGTAACTAGTAAATCATCTTGGGATTTGATCCTATCTTAGAATATAGGATACTAAGTTTGCGTGAACTCTTTAAATACACAATATTTTTTAATATAAGACATCTTGGCCTGGGGCTGAAGGTGGATGATTAATTCATAAACTTGAATGGAACAAAAATTTGCATTTCAACTTTAGCTTCTTGTAAATGGTGTTTTCATTTATAGTTTGTTTATCCTGATAAATTGATAGTTTTTGATAGCTTTAGACTTCACAATATGTTATGTTTTTGGGATAATTCCTTTTAAAATATTGTCCATATTTGATGCTTCAGATATTAAATAGGGTGATCATTTATTCAACTCAAATGATAGGATTTCTCTTTAATTTTTAGTTGAATGATTAAATAGACGTTGTTACAATTAGATTTATCTCAAATGTAATTGCTTGCAATCATAAGATCACAAAAAATATTTGTATCATTCATTATGTTATTAACACTAATACATTTGGGTCAAATTCCAATGGCGCGTTCGACGCAATTGCCACTTTATATTGTCGGAAGACCGACAAATGGCGGACCCCCTCAAATGTCGTTTCACAGGATGTTGTTTTTCCGATGACCTAGTTTTCGTCTATATTGCAACGTTATATGACGCCACGTGTCATCATAAATTGGATTTTCCAACCCCATATTGATGTCGTAAGACCGACGTCTAGGTTGTGGCAATACTGACGTTGTAAATGTGGCAAAAGGGATGTTTCAAACGTGGCAATACTGACGTTGTAAACGTGGAAAAAGGGACGTTTAAAACATGGAAATACCGACGTTGTAAACATGGCAAGAGAGACATCTCAGACATGGAAAAAGAGACGTTTTTAAGGTGGAAAAAGAGACGTTCTTAAGGTGGCAAGAGAGACATTTTAAAGGTGGCAAGAACGACGTTTCAGAGGTGGCAAGAGAGACGTTTCAGAGGTGGCAAGAGAGACGTTCGAAAGGTGGCAAGACCGACGAGACGAGGTATTAGCTCCGACGTGGTTTCTATGGGAGCAACACTCTTGGACATGGCAAGAACGACGTCCATCATGTGGCAAGAGTGACGACCTGGAGTTACTAGCTCCGACGTGGTTGCTATGGGAGTGACAATCTTGGAGGTGGAAAGAGAGACGTCTTTAGCGTGGCAATAGAGACGGGAAGAGAGTGAAAGATGTCGCAATTGCCACCTTTGTGTAGGTATTTAAAAAAAAAATACAATATCAATATCAAGACCTAATAGTCATTCCAAGCCCAAAGGAAGAGTAAGTCATATAGGTGTCAACTAGTGACCCACTTAATAGTTTCCTTAGTCTTTCCCTCGCACTAAAGGTTGGGTTTTTTCTTTCGAGAGTGTCTAAGAGATAAAAAGACCCAATATGGTGATTGAACTAACATTAAGTTCATACACGTCTAACAGATCCTTCAAACTTTTACCCAATGAAACATGCTGTCACAGCTTCTATCCTAATGAGATTACTCTTGGTATCATCTCCACAAGCATGAAGACCTAAAATATGAGGTATGCAAAATTTGTGCATGGCAAATCACTTTAAAAATGAACTTGTGTCTAACTACATGTTCATATCCTCTTCTTTAAATGATGTCCATAGCAGAACCATACAAAATTAATCAAACCTACCAACTAATAATATCATAACCATTATGGCATTTCAATGTCAAACATAGACAAGTTATCACATATCAAGAGAACATCAGTTTCCCCGAAAAACACTTCCAAAGTTTCTCCTTGAGGTTAAGAATTCTCAATGTTTAAGAACAAGAGTAATGATGAAACTGGACCAAACCATGTTCCAATGCCAAGCGCTATATTCTCTGTATAGGCCTTTCTTTTGTGTATGCCAAGGGGTTTGACATAACACTCATGGAGTACATGAACCACTTTCTTCATATGAAGAAAAGCTTTTATATCGCCTACAGTGCCAAGGATATATAAAACTTAACTAAAATGCCAACCTTTGAGCTTTGTCCATGATTAAGAGCTCCTTAATTTTGAGCCTCAGAGGTAACCAAAGCAATATGTAAGATATTAACATGAACCTCCAAAATTGTGAAGCAGAAGGTTA